>JAPYZH010000271.1:0-117082 GCA_030523085.1 Meteorus colon
ACAGTCCTCAAAAATGCCAAGTGTCCCGGTAATGTACTTTATGTATGCCGAAATGTCCTACAAACTGCCTTTTAACATATATATATATATATATATATACACTTAGAATGGATTCAGTATACATATAAATGATAGAGAGTTTGGGGGCAGAAGACATTTTCTATCTCTGCAAGAAAGGAAGAAGATTTGAATGGAATTGAATCAAAACGAATATTCTTCATTCAAGATGAACTCATGCCGGGTTTCACATTATTTTTTTTTTTTTTTTTTCGGTTTTGAAATTTGAATACAATTATCTTGATAGAAATTAGTTCGGTTTGTTTCAACTTGGCTAAATTTAATTAACAGTTTCTATTTGATCTCCAAATGGATGAAATATTTGTACCCAAAAATATATCAGCCATGAGATTTTGATTGAACA
This sequence comes from Meteorus colon, assembly GCA_030523085.1. Taxonomy (NCBI): domain Eukaryota; kingdom Metazoa; phylum Arthropoda; class Insecta; order Hymenoptera; family Braconidae; genus Meteorus; species Meteorus colon. The sequence goes on from JAPYZH010000271.1 coordinate 422, forward strand.
ATTTTGATTTGATTCATTATGATGAAATGATTTTCAAACTTACTTGAAAAGGTTGAAATTTCATGCATTCGAGACCATTGGGTTCTCAATATTGGCACGTTTTAACCGGAGTATACACCAAGCCGAATATTTATGTTGTTACACTTTTATCGATGCCTTGATTCATTGTTAAAATTATGCACCAAATTGTCATTACCACAATGAAGACTATTTTACACCTCAGTTGAAACTGAATATACAAATAAACTGGTACAAATTTTGATATGATAATTCTGGAGAATTTATGTATTCACGTGTATGATATATTCACGTACACATGAACGAGGGAAACACAAATCCACTTGACGATGAGGTCAACCAACTTGTTATAGACTTTGCTCTTTTTGCTTTCTTCGCATTGCAAAAAGTTGAGGACATACGTTTAAATATATTGCCGTATGTGTACATATAGGAGCTCATTTTGAGTATACAGATATATATTCAATGACAAGATGGAGTCTTGGTTATTCGCAGATGTGCTTCAACCATTGGCCATTATATGCTGCTGAAACCACTGAAACCATCTCGCGCTTCTTCGTCATACTGCTTTTATATATATTTATATATTACATCATGAGGAGTAAGTAAGAAAGACAGAGGAACTTGGTGAAGCGGCCAAGAAACTTTATCCTACCAAGACATTTCGCTTCCGTATCTGTCGGAGACACTCCAGGAAATTATATGTTTTCCTTCACCTATTATATATTATAGTCTAACAGGAATTAATTTAACTGATAAATAGTTGTTTCTGCAACTGTGAAATCCACCTGTCAATTGAAGCGGTCAAGACATTCTATTCTCTATTTATAGTATTGAAGATGGGAAACTTAACATACCAACCATTTAAAACGGAACACTTTATTTGCCAAGGATGTGTACATACTATAGTGTATTCGGTGATCAGAGGTCACACTCCCATTACAAAACATATTTGCCAATTTCATTCACCAAGAAAGGGATTCCTATCGGAAAATTTTCAAGTGGTCTGACACTGTAGCGAGATATGAACAATTATAACCTCATGTTAACAAAAATAGGAACGGAGAGTCATAATGCAGATCAATATATCATTTGGGATCGGTCAAGACTGACAGTAGATTGAATTACCATGCAACTCCCTCCGTGTAGATGTTCGAATGTAATTTGTCAATACTTACTGGGAAACCGCAAATCCTGTGCAAATTCTGAAAACAAAAAAAAGGTGACATTAACTGCCAATTTTGTTTAGGAGAATTGGATGGTTGGAGTCCTGAAGAGAAATGACTTAAATGAAAAAACCAAAAATAATTTCTGAGGCACAAAAACCGATAGTGTATATCCACATAATTTATAGAATTGCTAAAAATAATCATACACAACGTGATACATTATTATGTCCAATACCACATGTGTCTGTAGTGGTGACTGAAGATTTACTGAAGACTCTTCAGATCGTTGCTTTCAGGCGCAATGTTCATAACGTGTTGTAAATTTGCCTCATCTTGTCCCTTTCAAGATTCATCATGTTTTTTTTTTTTTTCCGCGAATGTACACACAAGAACATTATTTGCGAAGAAGACTCAAGCTTTCTCCGCATCGATCATCCAAGTGCACCAAGCGATACATACATAGAGAAACAGAGTGATGTACATCAACATTCAACTTGCGCATTCCACGTTATTGGATAGATTTATCATAAGAGTGTGCAGCATGTATTTACCTAGGTGTACTCACACGTGCGAACGCATAAAAGCGTTTGAACGTATGCGCGTGCATGCATTGTCATTTCATTTTTCAATTCATAAGTGTTTGAACAAAACTTATTTTCCTGCCCTGCGTCAACGTCACGTTGCAATTGTATGGTCACAGTTGGGTTTGCTTTTTTTATTGTTTTCTTTTCTTATACTCCGAGTTGGGATGATGAGAAACATGAGATGAAACCATGCAAACATTAAGGATGCTTTCCAAACCTTCAGCATGAGAACAGGAATAAAAATTAATATAATACGATATCATAAAACTTATTGCATCGAAGGAAAAAAAGGTTTCAGTTATTCAGTTCATCCCCCCTTTTTTTTACATTACTTCATTAATTTTACATATTTATCACCCCTCGCGAAAATTTATAGTGTACGTGAAGCCTGTATAAGGCAGTCGAAGTGCATACATATAAAAATGCAAATATAAAAGGAGAAAAATAAATGAATGAAAAATATCGAAAAGAATGATCGAAGCGAAGTTGAAGGTGATCAAGAGCCTTGGCGCTTACACGATGAAATTGTAGAAAACAAAAGGTGGAACCTGTGCACGAAACAATTAAAAACGTTTTGCTCCATCGCGTTTCACCTTCCCCAAACGTTTTCCGACAACTCTCTTTATAAAAAACGACTTAACCCGATTATAACACACACCCTGCTACCGTTGACGAATTGCGAAGGAGTATAAACAAGAGAGAGCGAGAGAGAGAAAGAGTGCAGAAGCCTAAACGATATAGGGGTCGATGCTAGTGAGGGTGAAGAGGAACAAAGAACGAATCGACGACGATTTAATGACTGATCGCGCGCTTTTACTTGCTCTGTTGCTCGTTTCTCCCCACAGATCCACCTCGTGTATATCTATATACACCGTATCATTTTTTTTTTCTTTCGCCAGGCATATATAAAACCATTGGTACTTTCATTCATCTCATTTCTTTACACGTCAGACGTATTGATACGTGATAATGATTTCTCTTAGTCCATGAACATTATCGTTTTGAATTGCAATCATCTATTCATATTTGAACAAAATTAAAAATTGTCATAAAGTATCAATACAATAGAGAGGTTATCATGCAGTTTATTTTCAGAAACTGATGTTTCCAAAAATTATTTGCGTTTCTTGAAAGTATAATTTTCAAAAATATTTACCAAACATATCTCAGTCGAATTGAAATATTGTCGTGGAACTCATTCAACATGTGCCAAAAAGCAAATTCATTATCAACCAGCCGGAATTTTTTCCACAACTGTTGGTCTCGATGATAATGACATTAATATAAATACTGGTCAAATAATTAATAAAAAATATCAATCATTTTCTTCCCCAACTTTAATTCATCAAAATAAAAATTACTAATGAACAAAAATAGCATCACATCTGAAGCTTCCAGATGATTCACCCCTGAAATTTACACTGTTTTTTAGGGTTGATGCTATACGATAAGCCCTCTCTTATGAAATGAATACTATTGATGTCAGGTCATTTATAATATCAACATTCTAAAAAATATTATTATGCAACTAGTTGCAAAAAAACACTATTCTGATCCTAATCAATATGCGAAAATAGTGGATCACTGATGACATAGAAACACTCCAAAACAAGAAATTTCCTGGCATAAAAACTCATTAATAAACTAGACAAAAAAGAATATTTGATATTTCTTTGACAATAAACGACAATTAAAATTGGTGATGTCGTAGTTAATGGACTGAATATGAAAATTATATTCACCTATTCGGATTTGAATCGAGGTTAATGTTCTTAGTTCTTTATTTAAATGAAACAAAGACAAATATATAAATGAACGAATGTTTGAACGATAGTAATTGGTACATAGCGTATAATTCCAAGGGTTACTTAGGAAATGCTCTTGATGACTGGCATTTTAACCATGAGTTGTTTTATATCTTTGTATAAATCCATATATATATATATATGTATATACATAAAATATGTATTATGTGTATATACATACGAAGATATATAAGCTTTGGCCAACAATAGACCTTGATAATTCATGAGCCATGCCTGCTACAAGCCCAGGGATATCTCTCGGGCAACCCATAAGCCACAAGCCAAGCCAAACACGCGGGCATTGAAAGCATGCCATAGGCGAGAAACAGAGAGACAACCGAAGGGTGAGACATATACGAAGAGAGAAAGATAAAAAGAGATAGAGAAACGACGAGATGGCGAATCCATGAGGGGTGAATCTGCGGGTGAGAACTGTGACGCCTTGCAGTGTAATTTATCACCATAGGGCGGCCGTATCACTGCCGTACTCTTCCTCGTATTTCAATTTACAGCCAAAAGATTATTGTACTGAATTCAAAACATAAAAGTCGTCATATTGTTATATTATATATGCGCGAATCTATCTGGCCATTCATATTCATAACTTCAACATGTAGAGATATCACTTGAAAAATATATATTCTCTAATGTGGTTATCCTATCATGATTTTATGTTTTTGAGTTAATGTATTTTTGTAAAGCAAACTTAAATACGTCAAATTATTTTCTGTCATTCAATTTATATTATGTTCTCTCCTTGAAGTGATTTCAAGCAAATGATATTGATCATTTTTTTAATGCATGTCAAGATCATCCTGCTCAATGTAAATAGTACAAAGAAATTCATTTGAATTTGATATTGCACGAAATCATAAAATTTATTTCATTCATATCAGTAATAATATAATAGGTGTGAATGTGGTGGACAGTTGACAATTTTTTAGAATATTGAAATAAATAGAAAAATTGTAAAGAGAAGAAAAATAAAAAAATGCTCTTGTAGAAAATTTTATAATCTGTATACGAGCATTTTTTCAGAATCTCATTATTTTAATTATTCAATTCTCTGTTTATGAATAAAAAATGATCTCATGTCTGCTAAATTCACACTCGTAATAATATAATTATGACAATTGAAGTAGGGATAATCTCTTCCTTGCAATTTATATTGACGATTTGTTAAGATTCATAAAAAAATCATCACACAATTGAAACAAATACCTTTTGCACGATCTATAATTAAATATTTAATGCAAAAAAAAATGTTATATTTAATGATAAATAGACACAAATTATTTTATATATGAATAACAAACATAATACAAAGCGAGACAATTGAAATAATACATAGGTACTCTGTGTGAAGATAGAAAGCGACAGGGGAGATAGACGATTGTAAATTAATTCAAAATTTATAGGATATGTTTCGTGTCCTCCACAGTTGCCTGGATGGCCTATACCACACATACTACTCTCTGTGTGTCCCATTGCTCCTATTCTGTATTCTATTATTATGTGTTGTATATGGTGGAGCAGCATAGTCCAACAACAGAAACAGCAAGAGACGAGAGAGCGAGGTAGCGAGATAGAGATAGAGAGAGAGTAAGCATCCACGAAGGACTACCACGACGACGTAGGCTGAAATTCTCGATATCTATATGTCATTCTAAATTATTCGGCATTGTCCCAGCTTGATTCCATTGTCCGCGTCTGTCTCCAACGTGCGAGATACGCGGGATGCGACGCGTCGCGACGCTCAACGCTGTATATATATACATCGAGCATTGAAACGCGAAAAGGGGATGGAATGTGTGTATGACCTCAAGCGTATGAATATACACGTATTCACACACTCATTTGACCCTCCATAGGTTGGGGGTTCATACACATATGAATACACATATATCTGTACATATAAATATATAATCACGCATGAGTGAGGGAAATGAAGAGATATATATGCACGATCTATCCCTAGGTGCACTTATCATGAGATTTACGTCGGTCTCGGACATCACTTCACTCCTTGATATAAAAAATAATCATAATAATATATGTATATTGGTAATAATGATGAACTAACTGTCTCTACAAGTCTCCACTTATATAGAATAGGGACATGTCGCTTTGTTCCTTTTTTTTCTTTCACTCTCTATGTTTGATAAAAAAAAAAAAATTCACACATGTGTGTTGTAGTGAATGTACACCCAGATAGACAATGTCACGTCCGAATAAGGGATGCGTTAAGGGCTCATCTTGATCATAAACAGAACGTGAAAGCATTCACATAAATATATGTTTATATATATGTATGTATGAGGTTGATGAATGACGTGTAATATTGTGAGACTCTTCTTTTCTTTTGATGCTTAAAGAATGTCATGAACAGCAGCAAGTAATATCAAGTGTCAATATATTTATATCTATGGATAAAAATACCATTTGGGATAATAGTTATAATATTGAAGAATCTCTCGAAAGAATGTGACAGTGGTAAGGGTGATATTGTTAAAGGCGGCGACAATTAATTGAATACAGAAAATAACAGGGGTGAATGTATATATACAGATATGAGGTCGAGTGCATAATCGTTTGGACACTATGAGAATAATATTATACGATTATCAACGGGGTACTCAAAATTTCATAAATGCTTTAGCGCTTACTAATAATCTGTGAATGGACACTTATGGGCGACTAAGTTTAATAAAGTGTCGTGCGACGACGACGTCGTAATATATATATATACATATATATAAGCTTGACACCAGTTTTCCATGAACATTATGGGCGCGATTATACGCCAAGAGAATATTATATAAGAGAATGGGATCGAGGCCATTCAGAAGCGTATTCACACATACAAGGACATCCATCCCCCGTTATCATACATTCCTTACATATTTTTTGCAATTAAATGAAATTTATTTTATACTTCACAATACGAAACATTTTTCATTTCTGTTTTCATGATAAATTAAAAATAATACTTTGTTGATTTTTCTGTTGGGGAAATAATTGGTTAAAAGTAATAGTTGAAACATTGGTGGATATAGAAAAAGTCGTAATTGTAGTTGGAAAATTATTCCTCAGAAGAATTATTAGATAGTCTGCTTTTGATCTAGAGTTTTGTAGTTCCAGTTCTGACGTTAAAATATGGTCATTTGATTGACCATATAATTGGAATATAATATCCAAGTTATCATTCAACTTCATCGAATTGTATAGACAATATTGATACGAGAATAATGTGTGTGAATCATTCACACATTAATGACAATTTTAATTTTTACATACGCAATTTCTCGTTTTTGAATTCATACCACTTTTTTCACTATTTTCCACTCCAATGATTATTCGAGTATAATTACAATCTCATTTGCACACGAATCTCGATGTCAAATATTTTATAAATGATAGTAAATTATGATATGAATTTATATCTCACTGGGTCCTTGTAATTTTCATATTGATAAAATGTCACATTACGATGAAGATCAATTCAAACTCTTATTATAACATTACATATCAAACAAAGAGGTAACTTTTCAAACTAACGAACACTAATTTACACAGTGAACTGACTCCTCACAATTAATATTTGAGTCTTCATTTCTCTCTTTCTCTAGTTCGGATGTAACATCAAGTTATTGCAATTAATAGAAAATTTAAATCATATCATGATGAATGAAATGTTGGAGAAAATCCTTCAACAACTTCGCCACATACTTTTACAAATTCATTCCAATTGAATTCGTTCGAACTGACCCTAAATATATATATAATATATATATATACATAACCTTTCGTATTTACTCTCACGCTATTCAACATATATTCCCCACTAAATCTTTTGAAAGTACAACTCCATACACCCACATACACCGTGTAAAAATTATAGTTAACATGGGCTGATACATTGATGAAAGAGTGAAAGAGAAGGCCAACGTGCAAGTGAATGGAAAGGGAGGAGAAAAAAATATTTGAGGGGTTGTATGCATACATCCATACTCTGAATAATTCCTCATTTTGCTCCTTCTCATTCTCTTTATATATATATATACATATATACACATATCTATGTATCGCTCACTGGCCGCTCGTTAAAAAGTTTGAACGTCCGTTTAACCAATTGATATTCCACGCTCAATACCAAATGAATATGTAACATAAGTGGTGTGTTTCATTGTCGTCTATTATATCGAGTGGTCAATAGAACAACAATATTTAAAAATGTATAGATAGATTGAAAAAAAAAAAAAAAAAAAAAAAAAAAAAAAAATCAAAGCTAATTACAAAAATAAAAAACGCAGAGCGAGTTACAAGTGTTATGAAAAATTTCGATTGATGCTTGCGCTCTACCTGCCGAACATTAACCTGCACCACCATTATATACACATATAATATATATATTTATTTATTTACAATATACCTAATGGATCATAATAAAGATGATGTGAAAGAATAAGAGTGTGTGAGGGCTATTACAGAGAAATATTATTATATATAAAAAAGTAAAAGAGGTTTTATTCATATACATATTATACGAAGCAAGTTAACCAGCAAGTGCACGTGTGCACACACGCACTTCCACTGGGTATATATAATGGTCGTGTTTCAAGTGGCAGTGGTTTAACTTTCAAGGACTATTAACGATAGTATAGCATATATACCAACTCTGGGTGATGTTGGCACGAGTTGTATGCTCGCGCCCTCTTCCTTCTAGTCTTTCTCTCCATCTCTTCCTCTTCCTCACTCTCTTTCTCTCGTCGTTAGCGAGGATCACTCGAGCGAAGTCTCGCGGCGAAACGATATCCTGGGGTAAAACATGCGCCGGCCATTGTCCGTTATCATCCCCCGCGAGACACTTGTCCTCAATTTTTTTTTCCTTTTTACATCTTCTCTTTCTTGTTGTTGTGTTCATCTTCTAAAGAATTTTTATTCTATTCCGTTTTCTACGCTCTCTTTTCTTGGAAATTTTTTTCCGCTCATTCAACATCGTCTGATGGCCATTATACATATTTTCATGTTCATGTCATACTTACAAACACATCCTTGAGTTCAATGTCTTCATATTTGAATACATAGTTGCAAGACTGCATTGAAAGAAATTCTTTCATCTATATTTTTTATTAATCTTTTTTTTTCCGTTATTCCTTTGACTATTCTACTTTTCTTTTTTCAAGGATCAAAACGACCACGATTAACTGTCCATGATTCCGGTAATGATGACGATCACGATTCGGATTCAGGTGGTGAAGCGCATGAATCATCGAAAGGAAGATCAAGATCACGTTCAAGATCACGTTCACATTCAGCAACGAGGACTCATGCAAATGCATCGAGTGGTGGTCAATCTATGACTATGGATACAGATCAAATGGTCGGTATGAAACGTGAAAGTAGTATAAACGATTCGGATGATGGTAGTCCTGAGCCAACGAGCCCGAGTCCTACACATACACCACCACTCACACCAGCATTGACACCCCAAAGAGTGGACACACCAGCGCCGGAAAATTTGAGCTTGAGAAAAACATCCAGCCCATTACGACCTCCAAGCCAAACAGTCTTACAAGCTGTTGATCTCGTTCAACCACGTCACAGTCCACCACCTTCATCATTGGCGGTTAGTTACATTAATTAAATAGTAATATGCAATGGATTCAGCATGATATAATTATATATCATTATTACTTGAGTCTGTTCCACTTAGCGGTGAATCCTAGTCTTGGAGATAATTCTGAATGTACTTTTGATGATTGTTCTAAACAAATTGTATAATACACTTCCAGACATTTTTGTTCACCAAGAGATATTACAGCGATAGCAATACCTTTCATAGAATAGTGTAATAATTCATCTGAAATGAACAGTAACGTCATAAAACTTCGAATATCACTTTCGAAAAGTCTAGCGGAAAACTCTTGGATGCCATTCATTAATAGTAATCATCAGAATTGCTTCCGCACATATTTTCGTAAGTTGAAAGAAAAGTGTCCAAACACATATCGAGGTAGTCTTGATTCGATTCATTGAAACGAAAATTAGAATATCCCCTTCAAATAAAAATACCTTCTGTTTCATTCCCCCAAACTGAATCAAGACTTGGATTTAATGGTTATCATTTTGCAACAGGCCGCAGCTGCAGCCGCCGCTCATTTTTCACCCTATGCACCACTTTACGGACCCACCGCAAGTTCTCTTTACTGCTCACCAGCAGCACTTTACCAACACCAACATCATCATCATCATTTAGCCGAGCCACGTGAAATTCAAATGCAAATGCAGATGCAGATGCAAAATGTCCAACAGCCGTGCGGTCTTCAAGTTCAACAGCATCAAACTCCGCAACAGCAACAACAACAACAACAGCAGCAGCAGCAGCAACAACAACGGTCTCCAGTCGATGTTTTATTACGAGTGTTTCCTGGAAGACGTCGCGTAGATGTTGAGACGCTTCTCCATCGCTGCAAAGGTAACATTTTTTTTTCCTTGCGAAAACTCATAAAAATTATTAAATACCTGAAAATACTTCACGTCTACTTCTATAGATCAACAAAGTTTTTGTTCTGATCCCTTCGCTTCTCTTCTTTCTCCAAATATTGTGGGAAAGAGCTTTGGAACGTATCAAATACTGGTGATTGAATTGAATCACTCAACGTGAGTTATTGATGACGCGGTCAAATTCTCTCAAAAAGTTCGTTATTTAAATACAAAAATACTCCCAAAAAATTGTTTCTTTGAATTTTCAAAGAATTGTATATTTCAATGCAATTCTCACTTACACGCAGTTTTTCCACGGGTAATAAAACAAAACTCAAACATCCCCCTTTTTAGTTGTGGGGATAAAAATTTCATCTGTCACGAGATGATTGAAAGTGGTATCTATTGAAGACTTGATCGATATTCAATGTTGAAAAAGAAAATTGTTCTGATGGTATAGAACTTTGAATGACATTTATCTGGCCTTGTTTTTTTACAGTTGCACTTTGACATTACAAATTGCAATGCCAAGATTCTAGATCCAAAATAGCTCAAAATATTACATCCGATTGCGTCCGAATTTGATAGCGTTCCGGTTAATTTATCATTCTTGAAATATCAATAGGAAGTAAAACTCGACAAACCAAAAAATGTCAATCTATTTACTACAATATCAATGTTTTGTTGATTTTTATTCCACCAGGAGATGTTGTATCAGCAATGGAAGTATTGGTTTGTGAAGACAGTCTCCAACCAAAATCCGCATTTTCACCCTTGGCTGGAGCTCTAGCATCGGCAGCTGCGGCATCAGCCGCATCAGCAGCATCAGCAAATGCTTATGTATCTCGCGGTGGTTATTGTGGTCCCAGCCCACCAACACGTCATCGTTTTCTCGCAGCACCTTATACAGGAACGGGTTACCTGCCCACTGTTATAAGACCGCCGAATCAGAGCAGTCACGCAAATGGTACTGGTGACGCCTACCGAGAAACCAGTCCCGACGATGCCAGTGACAAAACCAGTTATTCGGAGTGACCTATCCAGCTTGTTCATCAGATCACGTGGTCCTATCCCTGAAAATCATATATGCAAGACATGTATATATATATGAATATATACATGGATAAATAGAGAGATACAAAAAAATATTTGGGGATTAACGTTTGAAGGGTGAACAGTGAATTCATTTGTGATTTTTGAATATATTTTTTATTTGTTATTTCGAAGTGAAGAAGTAGCCAAAAGCGCAGAAAGGGCCATTGGTTTTCAGATATGAAAAGGACTTTTTTCGAAGCCTAATGTTAGATTTTTTCTAATATGCTAATAGATGACAAGGAAGAGGGAAAGTGAAAACTTTTAAAATTTTACCAATGTCCAGATGCACACGTATATGTGTGGAGATAATCGCTACGTATAATTAAATGGAAAAATGAATAAAAAAAGACTAAGTAGCATTACCGTAGATAGAACAGTTATAGATATTATAAATAATTAAATATATATACATAAAAAAAATAAATTAAAAATGTATAATGGAAATATCGTAATAGTGGAAATTGTGGGGGTATGTAAATAATTACAAACTTGTGGATTGAATAACACTTTCAATTTGACTCGACATATACCAATACTTGCAGTAAACTTTCAGAGAAAGAGACCGTTAACAGTATATACAAACCTGAATTATGATACAAGAGGAGAAGACAAGTGAAAAATAAAATTCACATTTGAGGCAAATAGAAATGTACATGTTTCGTGGTAACAAAAGTTTCTCTTGGACGTATAACAAGAAAAAAAACTAGAATGAAGAAAAAAAAAAATAATGCAGCTGAGAATTTTAATTGGAAATCGTCCAAAAGATCTTTATTGTATAGACCGGAAAACCTCAATAAACCAATCATCGATATAATTGAACTATCATTTTTGAAATGACGACGAGTCGTTTCGATTTCTACCACATCACTTCCTGATTTCCTGTATTCCGATTTGAAAAAGAAATTATACTTTTTCATTCTGTAATTCTGTATATATATACCTGACAGAGTTTCATCAACCGTAACTAATATAGGTCCTGCAGCGGCCAACACTAAAGAAGAATGCATCGCAATTTTCGATCCAAAAATGTTTAATACAATAACATAATAGTATCTGGTTTCCCATTTCCACACAAAACAAAACTTTGTCAGCAACCGTAAAAATCAACATGACAATTTGATATAATAAAAGAGAATCCTAGGGGGAAAAAATACGAAGAAAATTCGAATCAGAATTGTATGATTTCGGACAACAAAAATATCTTAAATTGCACAATATTTTCAATTGAAAGAATTTCACCATTGAATTTGACTTGAATAATTGTACAACTTCATATGAAGATTATTTGTTCGGCAAACGCCAATAAATAGTTTGGAACAATGAATACTGGTTGTGTATTGATACCAATTCCCTTCCATCATGATGATTTCCTGCGTCAAAATTGATACCCAACAGTGAACAATGGATGAATCCAGTTATTAACGAAATACACACACAAAGCATTAGTAAATTTAGTCGATTGCTTAATATATATATATATATATATACCAGATAAAGACTATGGGGTGAAAAACGTTTTAGTGTTATACATGAATATGCTCATGCATAGTCGTATGCATATACGAGTGACGAACAAGAAGAGATATTTCAAATTCCCTTCACCTGATCCGCCGTGGGGTTTCGTGAACGCCCTATTTATAGGGTGACATTGTCTGCAATTTGCAAAGCTCACCCAGGGTCGCACAACCGGAATGTTAAGCCCCATTTAATTGATATAAGACTCAACAGACGGATAATTCTGTTTCTCTCATGTAACCTATAACCCATACACTTCCATTCTTCATATTCTCTCCTGCGCTCTATGACATTCCACATTGATTTTCACTTTCAATTTAGTCTATGTCATCTATTGTTAATGAAATCTACACTTTTATTTATTCTCATTCCACAATGATGATAAAACAAATGTCAATTTATAAATATACACCTGAACTTTTTCCTTCATCCTCCTTCTTTTCTTCTCCCAAAAAAATATAAAACTTACGTAAAAGTATCCAATGAATCTGCGTCATATATAGATATGTATATATGTCAAGGGAACGTGTTCGAGTGGGTGAACTTTTGGTTCTGCAAACAACACCACGTTCGTTTTATTCCATCGTATAAATACAAAGTCGGCAACACTTTTATCTTTTACCATTACTAAAAATAGTGAGATGACACTGACTCAGGTAGATATATACACATGCATACACATTTATATTAAAGTAAGAGTCGGCAAATATTTGACATTTGAAAACGTTAAAAGCCAAAGTGCTGCCACTTGTGTCATCTACCATTTCGATACGTACCCCATACATATATATATACAACACTCGAAGAAGTTTCTCTAGAATTAAAAAATTGAATACACAAAAAAATTTAATTTAATGATTTGATACGGTGGATATTTAATGTATCGTATTGACGTGGTAATATATGCAAAAATGATTAATCCAAGTATCGGATAAAATTAATATACGGATAACATATATATTTGTATATATATTTATACATGTATATAGTCTGGTTTCCAAGTGAAACGAGAATAGGATGAGGCTGAGTAACGAAAGAGGGGGGGAGGGAGAGTTTGGAATATTATCATGGATTTAATTAATATTTCATTTATATGCTATTTCTCGACGTTCGTGCGACTCTACCCATTTCACTTTGCACTTTCACACCAATTTACACTCACACTATTCCCATCCGTTAATGTTAAAGGACTCTGTATATACATTGCATACAATCTCGCGTACATATACAAGTGAATATATATTGAAAATGCATAGTAGTATACATTGAAAAATTTTCTCTAGGTAAAATGCACGTATCCACATTCACACAATTCACACATATTTTAATATAATCATAAGAACATTTTGCAAGTGTGTGATTGGGTATATGTGTGTGCGTGTGTGTGTGAGTGGTATCGTGACCCACACACGAGACACGAAGGTATGCACACACCAGTTGACATATACAACTTCAACCCCTACATTCATCCAGACCCCCTCTCACCACCTTTCTCTCATTCTACTCTTTCGCTATTCGCGGCCGTCTGTATTTCAATTTAGTGGCCTCCATTGTTGGATACAGATATTATTCAGTCGGGAATTGTTTCGCCAATGCCAACAGCCGAAGCGCTCCCTCGCAATCCTCTGCACTAATATAAGTGAAATACACCATATTTACCATTAACTTTTCACGAGTTTAAATTTGTTTCGCCCAATCATTGTTGGTTGAAAATAGCAGCATTCATTTCATTTCTATTTTTTCTCCGTTCAATGTTTTATTACAACAAAGGGATCTATGGAAATGTTATATAGTAGGGGAGGTTATTACTGAATTTATATTTCCAAAGTTATCTAAGTTATGGATGAGACAATTTTGGACGAGAACTGTTCCCGTTACTCGAAAACAATTATCAGATTCATTGAACAATATTGCGATCCATTAATGTAAAATTTTCACGTCTAAGTAGAACCTACCTGAATGGGAGAAATCATATTTTCTGCAATGCGACATGAGACATATCACAAAAATTGTTTCACATTATCTTGTGAGCTATATGATTGGATATATTGATCGAATGTATGATCGTGTTATTGGAAATATAAAAATTAATCAAACAAACATCCAGCTCTCAACAAATATTCTTCATCTTATTATTTCATCAAAGTTTTTGAAACATAATCGCCATAATTTCAAGTCTAGTTATTCATGGTCTGTATTTAGAGACTTTCAATTCGCCCTTTGTATCATCTTCATTATTTCATCGTATAACGTATACTAAAAGAATACGAAAATTCAAAAAATAATATGCAAAGCTGAGGAGAATTCATTTTTTAATGGTTCAAAAAGATGATGACTTAATATTCCGAAATAATATGTCTATGTAGACATATTTTCTTTTCATGTATGTACAATGTTTTCGCTGATGACATCCATAAATGTATATTTTGGCTCTCTAATATTTGAATTATTTCTTTTTCTATCTTCCAGCGATATTTGTATTTGCTCGTCCATTATGGTTGATGTATAATAACAAAACGTGTCTTTTTCTTCATTTCTTAACTACTATGAAAAGAAAAAAAAATTTTAAAAAAAAAGCAAAGAAACTGAAAATTTCTCTATTTTTTTTTTCAATTTTCCAAATGAGAATTCAAAACATTTCGAATTCAAATAGATATATTCGGGTCACAACGCGACGACTTTATGGTGACAATGAACAAATACCGAACGTAAGAAATGCCTTCTTCAGGAGGTACCAACACCACAGAGGAGTGATGGGGGTCACAGAATATTCAAGTGTAGGGGTGGAATCGGATGGGGTGTCTCTCCGTTGGAAGGGGATGAAAACCAAGATATTGAATACCGTTTCTCATGTCCCTCACGTAGCCGTCATTGAGAGTGGGTATATCATGGAGAGGCAACTATTTACATACATAAAGAGAATGGTGAAGAAGAAAAATGAATGAGTGTGGAAAAAGAAAATTGAGGATATATAAAAGGTGGTGAAAAGAAGGAGGCATCAAAGACACACTCACGCATATACTTTTCATTTGAAAAACAAATATAATTTTGAGGTCGCGCTCCGAGTGAATTCTGAAGAGAAAGATGGGGTGGATGGCACAAAGAATTTAAATTTTTCAGAAAATTTGATTTATACAATTGATTAAAATGTAGAAATTCCAGACAAGCTGAAAACTTCGGTATTTTTAAGAGAAAACGTTAATAAAGACCCTTATCACTTTAAATACTTTTCAATAGAACTACGTTCAATCTATTTTTATGATGTAATAGAGCTTTTGGTAATCTTCAGTCGTCGTCCTATTCAACCAATTATATTTCAGCGATACAAAAATGGACAATATAAATAGCATTGATGGAGTACTTGCCACAAAATTCTTTCCACATATAATTCTATCATGAAAAAAAAAATAATAATCTGAGAAATTTATTATATTTATTTATTTAATATTTTCCAAACCGATGCGCAATTCACAAAATGATTGAAAATCAGATTGTCAACGAGAATATTTGAAATTGAAAACATCAATTTAAACGATCGAGTTAACAGAGAAAGGAAAAAATATCCTCACTTTCTATTTCGCCTCGAAAATATTTTCGACGCACTGGAATCACATGGTAGATATCATCATTATCATTAATGCATCAATAGATGAATGACTGTTAGCACATCATATGCTAGTGAATCTATCAGCATACAATAAATGGATCCACGCAATATTCCCTTTCCGCGAAGTTGATAGCAGCACTATTATATACATCTATGAATACTGTCCTTTGTGCCAGAATTATCTTCATGTATATTCCATCCTCCCGTTCAATAATTCGTTCTTCTTTCTATTCTCCTTTCATTTCATCTGAAGAAAGCTCATTCCTCAGCTTCGATTCTTTCCACTTTTCCCCTCTTTATTACTATTTGAACGATATTAAAATAGTTTTCAATCATTTGCTGCGTGCAATGTCGTGTTGCTCTCAATCCCACATCCCTCTCACGACATTTCATAATTTACTCTATATTCAATACATATATAGATATATACATACTCTATGTATTGCTTTCTTGGAAAACTGCTAACAAATTTTAATATATTTATCACGTACCCGATACCTTAAACCCTCGCTTTTCCTCATTCACTTTCTGATGCCCATTTTATGTATACACAAAGGGCGCGAGAATGGAATTTCCATTTTGAAGGATGACAACGAAATTTATATCTGAATGCTCTGACATCTACATATATACATACATATATGTATATGTTATTAGATAAATTGATCGGAACGCTATCAGATCGTTCTGAATGAAATAATATAAAATTAATATTTAAATATGAAGCTATAGCTGAAGATGGAGAAATTGAAACTGGAAGGGAACTAACCGACCGTTATTTGTCCACGCAGCTTAAATAGTATTAGTGATGGAGAATCTTAATACATGTGTGTGATTAAATTTTTTAAAGCGTATATGTATTTAAAATAGCAAGAGAAGATATATATAAAAAAAAGAGGAGCGAATTTAAACGATGAGAGCATTCGACGACTTAATTTTAAAGCGATTAGCCGCACGCGCGACAGGGCAAAGGTGTCGACCTGCAATTGACAACACCAGGATAACGGTCTCTCTTTCCATCGCATGCATATATACATTGAGAAATATATACATACATACAAACAATAGAGGAGAGAGAGTATTATATACGGACGAAGGGATTGAAGTGAGCAAGTAAGAGAAAACGGGCGGCCGACAAATCCCGACCGCAATGTGAACCGCATCAATGTGTACAAGGGGGAGTGAAGGAGAAAAGAAATAAACGAAAAAAAAGGGAGAAAAATCGAACACATAAGGTTGGAGGCGTATCTGGATGAAAAGGGTACATATAAAAAAGAAAAAAAAAGAGAATATTGAGTTAAATAGAATTTTTTAATCTCTACGGTTTCAACTACTTCGCAGGAGGAAATATTTAATTAAAATAATAGTAGCAAACTTCAGATTTATGTAGACTAAAATAAACAGAATCTGTTCATCCTTTTCATTATTCATTTGACGCAGGTCTCAATGACAAATTCTGCTTGATGAAAATTCGAATTGTTGCGGATAAATAATTAGTGAAAATGATAAAATATGAATTTTAATTATATACCAAACAAAAAGTGAAATCACGCAGTTATTCAATTTAAATTGACAGTAAGTGCTTATGCAGTTTTAGGAAATAATATATATCGCAATGTATATACGTTCTGATAAATTCCAATATTCAATTTGGAAAATTTGAGTTGCGTACGTGTACTGATTGCATCATATATAGATATGGATGTAGCGTCAAAATTGAGGACAAACTCATGGGTGTATTCGTCTAAATGAAGTGCCCGGCCATTTGGTAAAATTTTTCCATGAGTTAATGTTAATTAGTCGACAGTGACGTGATTGAGTGTACTTGAATGGTGAATTTCATGTCGTTCTATTCCCCTATTGCTGAAGCTGATATATATCTCTTCTCTCACGCTCTCTTTTCTCATATATATATGTATATATATTGCAGTCAAATCCATTTACATTGCACAGACATTTCATTTTCACTATAAACGTATATATAATCATTTTCATCCATTTTCAATAATCAACAAAATTAATCAACCCTTGAAATTAATCCTCACAAGAATAAATAAATATGAAAAACAAAATGTTTTTCTCAATGTAACTTGAAATGATTGTCCATCAAATGGCCATTTCATCAACATTTCATGTCGAATAAATGCAAAAATTATAGCGCTTGATGGTCATGAAATAAAATACGAAATGAAATAAACGATATTACAGATTGTAAAGGAGAGAGGTGAACTCACCGCGGGATGCCTCTCCACCCATACGATTCCGTTACCACCATAACTAATAATAGCAATAATGAAATAATAATAATAATCCAAGTCAATCAAATACTTGTTATGCTATACGAATGAAATTCATACACATATAACGAACACCCTCTTATTGGCGATGAAAGAAGAAAAAATAGAAGTAAAAAAAGACGCTGCGGGATACATTTCAGAAGCTAAATTTTCAAGTGGAATACGGATACGTGCGGATATATAACGCTCAATTCTCTTCCACCACTTTATTTCTCTTATACATATATTTTTTTCAGCCATCCATAAATTCATTGTGAAAATTTAAGAGTCCCTAATTTTTTTTTTCCTCCATCAAACTTCTTTCTTTTTTTTCTTTATTTTTTTTTGAAAATCGATCGACCGTGGAAAATTTGATGTATTCATTCAATCATATACACATTTACCTCATATACTGCAATGATCCTCACACATTTTTCCTTATCCTTTTGCCTCCTTACAATAAACCCTCTTCTCTTTGCAAGCTTACCAGGACAACTGTGAATTAACATACCAAGACGATAAAATCCACAAGTCTAGAATGAGAAAGAAAAAATTCGATGTACATGGATAGATATATATTTTTTTTATTCAGGGTGTGAATGTTGTCCCCCAAAAACAAAAGACAAAATGCACAAATATATATATATATATATATATATGCAATACAGAGCAGAAACAACGTGCGCGTACGAATTTTTACCATGTATATATACCACAATGTTATATATTCTTTTCTCGGAAGCTATTATCTACCGCGATAGCGAAACGCATCTGCCAGATATTGCTCCCGATAAAAATTTCCATGCAAATTATAGTCACTGAAACACGCCCCTCCCAGATACCCTACACCCCCAACTACCACCTCCCTTAATAACTGCCGCACAATACTTGAGTATTTTGATAAGAAAAAAATGTCTGCATCCATTAGTGTGTAGGGATTAAAAACGGAGTTCTTTATATGAATTAAATGTTCACGAATTCAAAAAAATTCTCTGACATTACATAAACGTATATTCATTAGATATGTTATACACGAGTACGAGATTCCGTAAAATACAAAATATATCCATAGTCAAAAAATATCGTGACTTCAAAATATTTAAATTGTTAGTCGGCAATTATATTATGGAATGATAGAATTGGTAGGAATGAGTGGTGCAGTAGATGAAGTGGAGAAGAAATTTTACAGTCCCAAGAAATATTTAAATACAGTGCATATAATATGAAAGAAGAATCAATATTCAATTGTATCACATAGTCCATATTGTTCATGATATTAATATAACACATTTGCAGACAAATTACTCAATTTTACCAATTAGTACCCGAGCAAAAGTTTCATCATGTAGCTTCAATCATATCAAACACAACCGTCACATATCAGTAACTGTTGTTGAAGTCAAGTGCAATTCCCATCAGTCTTTTTTTATAACCGATAATTAACCGTTTTCCATTGAAATCAACCAATCAAAATGGAGTAGAAAATGATAATATACCAAAACTGGTAACATATCAATGCAGTATAAATCTTGTGAACAATTGTGATAGATAAATTATACAGAATGATAAATGATTTTATCTCCAATTCATGCGTACCAACATTATAATCGCTTATAAGTCATACATTATATTGTGTTGGATCAATTAGTAGCCAATTAGACGAACGTTGAACCGCGTATAATTATAAAGCTGGACTCTATCCACCCTCGCACGTATATACATTATGAGGGTTAACCTTCGGAAGCGATTAAAACCCATTGGAAAACC
Organism: Meteorus colon; assembly: GCA_030523085.1. Classification (NCBI taxonomy): domain Eukaryota; kingdom Metazoa; phylum Arthropoda; class Insecta; order Hymenoptera; family Braconidae; genus Meteorus; species Meteorus colon. The sequence continues at coordinate 20,744 of JAPYZH010000271.1, forward strand.
ACAACCCTCCTCTACATTCTCTCATCCCTTCGTCATTCATACACAAATATATATATACATGTATAGATGTATATGTATATATAGAACGTACATAATATGCTTATAGAGACTCATCCTCCCCCGGAAAACAACTCGAAACTTGACCGCAGCAATTCACGATAAAGAGATCGGATGAGAAAGCGGAAAAAAATGTTTTTACCTGTTAAATTTATACAAGAGATAAAAAAGAATTTACAAATGAGATACGTCTATGGCTCGTTAAATCCCACTGCATTTGATTCTCTTTCTCATTCACAATACCTACAATAGAAGTAAAGGGATCAACCGCCACGTGCCCACAACTCTCTACCACCCCTTTTCTCATTTTATTTCTCTCCCCCAATCAACATTTAAACGTTTTGCAAATCTTAACAAAAACACAAATAGGGATATAATTCTTCATCGTGTGTGTAACATATTGAAATAAAATTTTACTTTTGTCTCACCTTTCTTTTCACTACAGAAATAAATCACCTCTCTATGGAAACTAAAAAAAACTTTTCAAATAAATTTCTGTTGTTAGAATTCATGTTCAATTTTTCGTGTTCATGTTTTTCGGTTTGCATACGCATAAAAAGAGTGGAGGGGGTGGGGTTAATAATACTTGAAATTAAAAGCAGTGGAATAAAAAAAGAGGAGAAAATTATATAGTGTGAGGGTATTGTATATACGTGAATCTGTATACGGATGTATGTATACTATTATATATATATACATATAAACCAGCGTTACCCGTCGGCATACAAAAGCCGTCCGAATGTTCGTCGTCGATGTCCCACTGATCCGTCGTGCTCACAATTCCCGCGCGTGGTCCATCGAAAATCCATTGTCCCTCAATATATATCTACTCTGTCAAATGCATGGTATTATATACCTTATATCAAGCAATATGTATATACATATATATAACAGTCGTATACACACCCTTTGGTGTCCTTGCAATTTGTGCAAAGCTCTTGTGCGCTCATTCACCGTATACCACGAACTTTATAGCTTTTTGACCCCTTTCCCGCCCTTTTTTCCAACCATCGCGTTACAAAATTAACATATTTATTTCTACGCTTCATTTTTTCAGAATTTTTCACAGCATCAATGCGAAAAGTGGAAGTGACGGTAATTATTCTGTCGTCGATTTCTGTACTTTCTATCTATAAATATGATGTTACCATAACAATATATCAATTCGATTTTCAGATGTTTTGTGTTATTAAGCCACGAAACAAACATGAAGTGAATCGAATAATTTGCAGCAGTTGAAGTGCAACACGAAATATTCCAAAGACACAATAGGAAATTTATGAGTATAGATAAAAAAAAAACTCAATAATTTGTAATTTGAATTTCATGCGAATGAAGTAAAAAACGATTTCAAACATTTGTAAGCCTCTTACAATTGAAAATGACATGAACACCAGTTAAAGATTTCATCATCTGATTCAGATAATTGTTTACTACTAAGTTTTGTGATAATTATATCAATGAGGCAATCGAGTTCTATTCTCACAATTGCGAACGCTACTGCGATGTTTTGTTATGAAATTAGATAAAAATGTAGAGTGTGTAATTGCTTTAATGATATGAACATCAAAGGCCGATGAAATGAAATTGCATGTAATCATCCAGTTTGTCATCAATAACAACGTCAAACATATCAAGATAAACCTCATAATTGTTAAATTTTTTGGAATATTTACTCTTAATTCTTTTGTTCGTAACTTGATATGCCAGACAGTTGAATATGATGTTCAACTGCATCGTTGGATAATATCATTGAAAATGGAATACGAACATTAACTAATTCTGAAAGTATACAAGATAATTAAGCGTAGAAATTTTTGTGATATTAACGACAGTAATTATACGTTTAATCACTCATTAGGCAGTCTTGACGTTACAAAAATGTTCTCTAACATTTTCATCGCGTAAGTTCGGAGGAGTAAACTAATCAGAAGAAAATATGATGAAACCATATAAAAAATAGAAGAATAAATGAAACCAAACAAAAAATAAATAAATAACCAGGTGAGTTATATGATATTAATCCTAATAGACCAATCAATCTTCATTAAAAGCCTGCAGGTTAATTATAGAAAACTTCGAATGAGCGAATGTAGGAAAGAAAACTAGTATATTTATAGAGCGAAAAATGAAATGAAGAATAAGCCAAAGGCGAAAAGAAAGTTTGCACGATTATTGCGCGAAATGGGTATGAAGGGGAGCTCTTCCGATTTAATTCCGAAACCTTGAACGCCCGCCATGACATAAATCAAAATATACAGAGAGAACAAGAGAGAATAAGGAGAAGAAGGAGAAGCACAAGAAGTAGAAGAAGAAGAAGAAGTAAGTGCAAAAGTAGTCTCCATTTGTCTTTCTTGTCTTATTTTACTGATGTTGGCATATACCATCACATCTATCTCGTTGTCGTAGTCTCAGTCTTTTTCGTTTCCCCTCGCCTTCATCATTCTATCTCCCTCTCGCTTATACCGTGGCCATAATTCGAAAAACTTTCGGGTTATGGAACAAAAGTGAGGACTTTTGTTCCAAGTTTGAGTTGGCGAGAGCTGTTTCCAGCGACGCCCCGACAATGTTTTGTTCGCTTTGTCTCTCTTCCTGTTTAGTTAAGGTATATAATACCTATATAACTGCCGTCGGGTCAACCCTCTTTTGCCCCCTTCATCTTCTTTTTCTTCCCCTCGCCTTCTTTACTTATTTTACTTCTTCTTCTCCTCCGTCTTCTTCTTGTCCATCTTTTCATCTTCTTTATGCGCGGAAGTTTTTATATATCCAACATATCGTAGAAAAGTTTCACTCGTTATGCTCACTAACTATCAAAAAACATTAAAACCATTTCAATTGTACGTTCATTTATTTCGGTAATAAAATTGGTCCTTGTCAAATCTGATATTCTCACAGACCATTTAAATTCTTCAATGTGCAATGTCATTGACACATTCAATTGCAGGATATCATCGTACGGATTTCAAAAGAAGGATTTGGACATCATCTGCATTGCTAGACAAAATATGTGCCTGATCAATTATTGCTTGGAAATTATCAATCAATCAATCGTGACACTTATTAGAGCTAAAAATCCACGTTCAATCCTTTGACATTTATTTTCAATATTACTTTCATTACTGTCACTGTCACCATCATCATAATTTTGAGTATACCACTGATAAATTCATTTTACGAAGTGGCTCGAAAAACTGTAGCTAGAATTATCACAAAACTTAATTAAATTGTACGAATAAAGTATAAAACAAAAGGATATTTGCATACCGATTTTTCACTCCCCACGTGCATACATTTATACATAAATATATATTTGTATATGTGCGCATGTATATCGATATAAAGAAACCTTCCAGTAAATTATACATATAAGGTATCCCGTAGAGCCATTTGCTCTTTATTTCTTGCAATAATAAGATATTGAGACGAGAGCGAGAAGGTAAAAAAAAAATTTTATTCTCGTTGAAGAGAGAAGTAAAATACGAGAAGAAACAAGCGACGTGAACTATATTATAAATCTATATACATATGTGTGTCGAGAATAGTGAAAGAATAGAATGAAGAGAAAAAGAGAAAGAGAATGAGTTTGAGACAAAAAATCTCGAATTCCCTCGAACAAACGGTTTCATTCTCTTTCCACCTTCAAAACTTTTTTTTCCCTTCTTCACTTCTTTCTTATTCCATTCCTGTTTAGTTTTCGTATACATATACACTCTCCTCGATATATTCTCGAGTTACGTACATAGAATCGCAAAAACCTCACCTTTTGCGCCCGGAATGAATGAGAAGAAAAAAAAAAAAGATTTACTACACGTCGAGATGTCTATACTGTTCCATTAAACGAAACATTGTCCCCCAATTACAGTGTAAAATGAGACATATATATGTATATATATATACAATATTATACATATGTCAACTCATCAATTTATCTTGCTATTATATTATTTTTTCTTCTGTTCCTGTGTTTACCCACACCCTCAAATAAAATATATCGGACAGGGTGGTCCGAATTTTTCCATAGATACTTCTACATATTTTGTTCACTAACAAAAGACCGACATTCCATTCACTGTATTGTTGTTGCATTTAAACAAGTTCCATCAATGAAGAGTAAGAGGGTTGAGATTGATTTTGATCCAATTTTTAGTCTTCGATTTTTACTTATTTCAATTTTTCTATTCAAAACCTGAAGGAACGTTCAAGTAATTCCTAGCTTGGAAACATCAACGCACAAGAAAAGAAAAAATTTGTTCATTGAACTATATCCAAGAATTAATCTCTAATCCACAATGCACATGAACGTTATTGCTACAACTAATGAACTAAACTCTATTTGTCGACAGCCAGAATAATTTTTGTTTGATTAAATTGTATTCAATCATCAACGTGTTATCACACGAAGTATAAGTAGATGATTGTAAAGTTAATACCACGGATAAATAAAAAGTATCAATGGAAAATACCCCATTTTTCACATTTTCATTACGTAGAATGAAATGTTTGTGGCATTTCAATCTGATGCTCTTCACCCCTAACGAAAAAACGAATTCATTGATGATAATTCATTCAATAATGAGATGAGAAAAACCCCCAATGAGTAAATTAATTAATTCTATAAAATACCTAATATATCTTTTATAAAATTTGTATAGAGGTGGTGACATGGAGATTTGGATCATATATACAAACAGACGTGGGAAATGACCGTGACAGAGAGAATATGTCTCGGCAGGACATTATATGACGATGGTTAACCCACTCGAGGCCTCGTACAAACGCCTCTACCCTGCTTTACCCCCAACAATATATACACATATATAAAGTACCAACGCACGCCACCATACCACAAACGGCAATGAGACAGTGGGAAACAGAGACAGTAAATGAATAAGGGTGAAACGAAGTGGGACAGTCTGTGATTGCGGACAATGTGATGCAGGACAATGATGATTTCAAAATTTGTACACGCAAACAAAAGACCGATGAGAATATGTGTGTGTGTGTGTGTGTGTGTGTGCCTGTGTCTGTGTGTGTATGACGGAAAAGCAAAGATAGAGAGTTGCAGACGTGCGCGTGATCCTCTAGAACTACTGACAGAATACCTGGAGGACAAATCATCCCACGAGGGCAATATTTGAAACGTAATGGTAAAATACGAAAGTAAGAAAATAAAAGGTTCCAAAAATTTTCAAGGTTGCATCAATCTTCTATTAAATGCAATGATATATGTGTGTATATTGTGTTACCCAACTTGTTGTTGTTGTTTTTGTTAAACCTAAATCACTATTTGCCTTATCCTCTTCAGTAAAGAAAAGGGAAAAAAAAAGAACGAGAAGACATAAGAAATGGAATAGAAACGAACCCTTTAATGATTGAGCACAATATTGAATTTCAAAATGGATGTGAATGGTCATATTGAGATGAAAACTATGAACTGTTGAGCCGCCACCAATCCTCACTGCAGGCAATCGTTTCATCAATTATATTTAGATATATATCTATTGAATTTATTTAATCCTGCTCATGTAGTTATTCACCCCCGTCGGCGAATGAAAAATTCACATCAAGAAGAATAGGAGACACATTGTTTATTCCTCATTCACGAAAAAAACATAATCCTTGGTACTTTCTCTCTCATTTTTCGATATTTATGTAGTTGAATGGGTTGTGTTCAATATACAAATAAAATTACATGAGCAGGTAGAGCATACACATGGAAAATAAATATTCAATTGACTGTGGTGACAACTCGCAAACCTAAGCAAACCAAAATAATGTGGAAGACTGAAGTGTATAACATCTATATATATTTATTAATATAGTGTCAGTGCACAGGGATTAAAATATAACCCAAATTTAATTTTATTACAAAACAACCCTTATTAGAATTACAATTAATTTCAATGTAACACAAATATTCATTGTGATTTGATTTTGACTGTTACTTTCTGTCACTTTTTGTCAATGACACTGCGCTGTTCTCTGGAAATGGAGTAAATAACCCAAACGATACAAAGATTATAAAGTTCATTTCCCAAAGGTGAATAAAAAGAATTAATCATAAACAAATATAACCTTTTTTCATTTCTTCTGCAATATTAAAAAATCGAAAGACCATATCACAGATACTCGTCGCTGTTGCTGATGTAATATTTATATCACGAGTTGAAAGGAATAATGATAATTCCCAAATATAATACCTATGCATACATACTTTGGTGTGTATAACAGTAGTGCATGCACCAATGATTCAGACTCAACTTCTATACTACTCGCATCTACCATCATGCAGGAACAACAATAGAAATGAACTAAATGATGAAAAAAAATTTATATATATACATATATATGTATTGAAAATGAAAGAGCACACGTGAGAGATAGATGAGGAGAGCGAAAAGAAGAAAAATAAAAATGCAATGGGCCAATGGGGTTAGATTATGTGTGCCCAGGTGTTTTATATTTCATATTATATATTTAGGAGTATAAGAATTGATTCACGCTCTAACAAATTATTTCATATCTCATCGCAATGGCATCAATATCTGTATTCCCATCTTTGTCTATACATATACATATGCACACAAATATCCCGCGATCCTTATACTGTTGAATAATATCTTGATGTAGTCTTGCATCACAACTTTATATATATTTAATAAACCGACATTTAATTGGCCAACGAGTTTATATACTTATTGAATCTAATAAGGGATCGTTATCGCTCTTTTATAACGACCCTTTGATTTCAATTTAAAAAGAAATGAAAAAAAACACTCCAGGTAAAGAGAAGCATTAAATCATATACAGATATACATATACGAACAGAGATGTAGTTTTTTTTTATTTAATTCATTCAACTGTTATTTATTGATGGCCAAAATGCAATCCATTTCCAAGTTATTAACTGCAGCCTTTTTCCTTCAGATATATTTCTTTTTTTTTTTCCACCACTTATGTGCTCCTTTATGACCGAATTATACGAAGTATGTATATATCTATCGAAAGGGGCTTAAAGATCGTTCACAGAGTCAACAAAACACGAGCAATACAAACAAGTTTGCACCAATAGTGTATCAGTGATACGATTCGACCACCATCGATGGAATAACACAGTGTAAAGATATTGAAATGGTGTGCGTGTGACTGTATATATTCGATCGCACCCGTATAAATGTGAACGATATTGAAGAAAATTCGATGGAATTGAAGTACTCCACCAGCCGGATCAGTGGCAATAGCAGTAGCATCATTTATATACTACTAGTGGATGTGTTGGTGGTGGTGAAAGTAGAGAATAAAAATATGAGGGGGTGGCAAGAAAAAAACGAGTTGTGTCTGTGCACATTGAAGAAAGAGCATTGAAGAAGAAATTCAATTCGTGTAATCGAGAGAAACGTCCACATACACATACACACACGCACACACATATATATGTAAGAAAGATTGTAGTATATAAATATAAATAAATAGATAGAAAAAAAAGAGGAGATGGATAGATAAAGTCAGACACGAAGAAGTAGAAAAAGAAGTAGAATAGATAAAGAATAAAAAGAATACGAGAAAGAGGTTAAATTTGTCGGAGAGATGGAGAGTTCGAGAGAATTCAATATAACTGCACACACGTTCACACTTCGGTCTTCAGTTGGGAATATATTGGAGTCGGATATTGAAATACTTGTTGGTAGTTTGAGTCGGCGGAGGCAGTGAAGTAAGGAGGTGAATGTTATCTATACATCATCATATATAGATATAGATTGTTAGATCCAACCGATTGTTGAGAAAGATGCCATTCCCGATGCCATCTTGATTGCGCAATTGAGGAATCGCCCCCAACATCGTCCTACCTCCTTTCAACCACTATCGCCACCCCTTACAAAACCGTTTCACATCAAATTCTATACGATAATCAATCGATATAATACTTGGATTGCTTTTCATCCTACCAATGGCTTTCACCAATGACCCAGTAAATCTTCTATGAAAATTCTTACAACTATATTAATTTTATATATTTGTACATATATGTGCATTTTTTAATAATATCAACAATAATATCTGATTATTATTCATATTTTTTCTTGATAGCAAAAGAGAAATTGCTACGTATAGCAATCCACAACTTTATTCTCACCATTATTCGATATGTTTGTCAATGTTAAAGTCTCCCCCAACACTCATTTTTCGTTCTACTCAAAGTAATTACAAATATTTATCACGGATAAAAATATTTTTAACTGATCGGAAATAATATAAATAATGTATATTGTCCGAATGAAATTCGAACAAACAATTGTCGAAATTTCAAAATTTGTCGTACTAGAAGATAAAGAGGAAGGATAAGAATGAAAATAGCAAATTTGAGGGGAGCAGGTGAAAAATGGAATGGGAGCGATCGACACAGTGGACATTAGAGAGGTGAAACGAGGGGAAAATGAGAGAACGATGGTGAGTGAAAGAGGGAGGGAGAGAGAGAGGAAGTGAGGGCGAGAGAATAGCACATTGCAGATTCCGTCGAGTCTCAAGCTCCAACCCGACAGATAGATAGAGTCAAGATTCAATTAGCTCCAGCTGTCAGTCGCATGATACTCGTCGACTCAATACCGATTCTCCCTTCACCCCCGCAACGAAATTGGCGACTGCGGTCTCGTTTGTGTCTGTCTTTATATACATAATATACATATATATACATATATATATCTTTATCAATACAATTGAATTCACTATTCAGTTCACACTTTTTCACTTTCATTAATTTACAAAAATTTCCACTCCAATTCAGGCTATTAGGTCAAACATTTAATTATCCATGATATTTAATTTTTTTTCTATTAAAAATCTCTGGTATAAAATAAATAATAAAACCTCATTATCGTGCATTACATATCAAATATAAAAAAAAAAAAGAATCGAAAAAATAATTTTTCACTTCAAATTATATTAATAGGAAAATGGTTTTGATAATATATGTATAGAAATAACTGACACGTATCAGATAACAGCGAATGTGTGAAGGTTTCTGATGATAGGCAGACATTTTCAATTTATTTCAAGAGTCTATTGCTCTCAGTGAATCGCGAGCAATGGATACCTATGGCACTGTGGACTTTTTTTATGCTTCAACACCTTTTCTCATATACCCATGTATCTGTATATATATTCTCATATCGGATTCTGGTAAGAAGAGCCTGGCTTCACCCGTCGCAATCACAGAGATGATATTGAGGTCTCAAAAGTTATTTCAATATATTCGCATTCATTGCCGTCGGTGCACGACCGTTGTGCGACGGAGCTGTGTGCAGATTCGATCTATATTAAGATTTAAACTCGGGTAAATTGAAAATATATTTTAGTAATGTCATTCGTTCACACTTCAGCTGAGCGAAATTATGCGACTACGACTACAATAATAACAATAATAATAGCAACAATAATAATAATGTTATTCAATAATAATTTATGAATTCACTGAGAAGGTTTGAAATAAATGATCTCATACACATTCGATTGTTCATTTTTCTCACTTAAATTTAACGTCTACGTCACCCAAAATGTCCTCTTACAATATACTAACATTGTATATGTGAACCGGATGTGAATCAATCTTTCAATATAAACTCGTGCTTCTGTTTGGAAGATATACTCCTTCCATTTATTCTTTCGTTGAAGAGACACAGTCACTGTGGTATTAGAATATAACTCCTCAGTGTTATTCTAATCAAATAATTATTCGAACAATAATTTTAATCATGAGAATAAATATTGAGTAACAGATAAAATATCTCTTTCATGTTGAAATATGCTTCATTTTTCGGACGAATATTTAAGTTAGTTACACAAACAAAAATAAAATACTTTGCGGAGGCAAAATCTCGAAGATATATTCATTCTTTTATTGTTCTACTTGCAAAAAAATGGCTTCTTAATGAAATATTAAATAAAAATGAAGATAAAATAAAAGAGGGGAAAAAAAAAACAATAAACTTGTAGACACGTTCATCCCGTACATTTAACTTCCAACTGTACTTGTATTAACAATATGTAAGCAAATAGACTCAAATGTGCACATAAAATAAATAAAAATAGGCGAGTAAAATATGTACTTGTATACGGATGTAAATACACAAACATATACATATATATATGTATGGTTTGCTATTGAGGCCTACCAGTGTGGGACACAGCGTAAAATGGATAAGTATACACAAGAGTTAAAAAAAAAAACAGAAAAAAAAACGTAGGTAAAGTCATGAAAATATAACGCAGTTAATTAGCGAGGTGAGCTGGGCACTTTAGTCGCTGGCTGGCGTTCATTTACCCACAGTGCACACTGTAATAAGTAAAGAACAACTCGCGAGAAAGAAGTCTCTCTCGCGAGAAAATGAGAGAGGGGTCCGCGAGGAAACTGTGGAATACTATAGCCCGCCAACAACAACAGCAGACTTCAAGTTACGTCTCACCTCACTTATTTTTATGCCATTCTCTCATGATTAACTACCAAACATTTCATATGGTTTTTATTCATTTTCAAAAAAGAAATATTTACCACAAACTATACCACATTTTTTTTTCTTTATTTACATATAGAGAGGACAACCAAACATATCAGTATAGAAGTTCAATTGATTTTCTCTGGAATTGGTTTAAGGTCGAATTATTCATTCGAATATAAAAAGAAAAAATTTTCAATCATTGCGATAAAACTAGAGGTTGACATATAGCAGTTATAAGAAACAACGTCGATTTTTCTTCACATTCCTATTTGAAATCGTAAATTTGTCGAAAAGAAAACAAAAGAGATGAAGATGGAAAGAAGAAATGGCATTGGCAACATCATTAAGTTTGTCTCAGACAAAATACAAACGGCAGATAATACCCAGATCTTATACAAGTGAAATAGAATACATACACTATATAGTTGGTGGATATAGAGGTGATACGGTAGTGTGGTTTGTTGTATGTATAGGACAGAAACACAGAGAAATCAGAACGAGTTTTACGCCTGTGCGATTCTCAAATCGTTTTGAAAGCGTTTTGTGGGAAAGGATCGCAGCAGTGGAAATAATACAACTTTGTGTTCCTTGCGCGGGATCAAAGAGAATTTCACAGGGGGCAACAAGCAACGTTGGAGCTGGATAAGGGCTCGAGTGAAGGCAGAGCTCACCCTTTTTCACCCTCGCATCTTCTTTCTCTCTCACTCATTCACTTTTCTTACATTCACATCAGTGGTGTCCTTGTTTTTACTGCTTTCTTCTCAAGTCCACCGCACACGATGTCAGAATCTTCCTTGCTCGCTTATCTATTTTGATTATTTCTCATCAACATCTACTGCACACATGCAACGAAACATGTTTACCTGCATGTCATTTTAATCTTGTGTGACATGAATTTTTTCAATAACTATCGTCTGCCTTATTTCATTGTTTTCCACGTGTTTCACGTTCATTTATATCGATAACTTCTTTCATCACGTCGATTATTTGTACTGGTGAACTGTAGAAATATCGATGTTCGGTATCAGCATCTGGATGACGATTATATGCGTCGGGAATAAATTCACCTTTTGAATTAAAGAATAGAATACGAGGAACATATTTTCCATCAGGTGTAAATCGCCCATTTTTTGTTATTGCATCCGCCGAATTTTCCATATTGATCATGATGAAACTATAAAATCACCAGGAAATTCATTCAATGATTTACAAATGATGAAATGTAACGATATAAGAACTCAACTTACTGATTACTGAGATCGATAAGTTTTATTGATACAGAAAATTTGTCTTTCAATATTTGGCATGCCGGACACGTAGTTTTGTGTATCAATAGAAATACCGGTTTACCAGTTTGTTTAGCTTCTTCAAAACCACTATTCAAATTTCGCCACTTGTATGCTTTACCGAAACCATGATCGTGAATATTTTTTCCATCTCCATCATTGAATGCATTCGATACTACATGATTTGCCAATGTAAATAAGCTTAGACCAGTCAAATATTTCAGATAATGTCTCATATTTTATTGTTCTCACTTGTACAATTTTCTGAACAAATTCGCGATCAAAAAATAAGGAATAAATGTCAATGACAAAAAAAAACCCTCACCGATATGACATAAATGAAAAGCAAAACATCTGAACTCTATTAACACTTATGTGTAGATATGCAAATACATCTATACATACACGGATGTATTGGTGTTTCAATTCATGAAACTTACCTTGAGTGCGATTACAATACTGAAAGCAATTAATTGTCGTACAGACATGCGGCACATTATAGAATGACGACTGTCATTACAAAATTAATGACCTTCAATATAGTTAAATGAAGCACATGGACGTAGGAGAGGCCCGATAAGTATGTACATTTGTGCGACATCGCTTCTGATTGGGTACTGATAAAAAAAAATCTGCTCATGTGGAAACATTTTCGAACAGACTACAGTAGTGAGTAACCCACTCAATGTTTAGTTGATCAGACAAGTCTATAAATTAACCGTATATAGACACAATATGCGTCCCGGTCATTATATAACTGTGTTGTTTGTAATCATCATCGCTATTTCAGTGCAGTCACAAGATTGCATCTCTTATGGGAAGGCAGTAAGTGAAAAAGTTAATAAACCATGTGAAAGATCACCAATACCACTGACCAGATAACTGACGTCTATTTTCCATGTTCGAAATTTTCAGTGTTATACTCATACTTCCTGTTGTGGAGGATGTTGCTTCGATAATATCTGCACTGACAGTAATAATTGAATAAATTGAAGACTTACTTACGTCAAATCATTTCACTGAATACTGTATTAATCCCCTATTATTTCCAGCATATCGTTCTTGTGACACACGTGAGGATTTATGCCTTCAACATTACTGCCCAGCAGGAGAGGAATGTTATATATTTCGGCCAAAATATGTTGGACAAGACGCACAGGCAGCGTGTAGAGAATCAGGAGAACAAGTAGACGAAATAGTACCGCCATGAGCAGTTCAAGTTTAGATTGCAACTTTTTCATAGATTCTTCTTAGCATTCTCCCTCTTTTTATGTTTGTCATCGACAATTTTCGAGATTTTTGGAGTATTCTTGAGAGCATGTACGTTGTAAAAAAAAAGATCACAGGCGGGTTTTGTGACATGATGCGGTTTTGTCATGGTGAAATTATATGGCTGGTTAAGCACAAGTATTTTTCATGGTAAGTTTTTGGGACAATTTTATAGCGACTTCCTGCGACGGTTTTGTGAATGTTGAAGTGGGGGAGAAGAAGACGATGTTGAGGAGGGGTATTGTAACCGTCTCGCTTTTCTTCCTCTTTTTCGGCATACCATGTGTTTTATAATGAATTTTCATACAATCGTGAAATGAAAAGAGAGATAAAAAAAAAGACACATATTTCAATACAATTTCTTTAAATAAATTTATCATAAAAACCAACTTTTCTATCAACCCAGTTTCTGACATTTCGCATTTTCTTTTTCTCTCGGTATAACACTTCGGTATTGACTGAAAAAGAAGTAAAAATGAATTAAGGGGCCATAAATAATTTTTGCAGTGAAATGAGAAATGAATAGTGTCCATGGAAAATTAAATTACCGTATGGATCGAACGCCATGAATTCCAATTTATCTCCCAATCTCTCACGAACAAGAGGTATTCTATGACCACTAACCATACTTTCCACCGCTACTAAAATGTGTCTGAAACATCAAAATAATATTCAAGCATAACAATTTCGGTATTCAACATTAATTATCACACTTTTGAATCAACACATGAATTTATCCGGATAAAATAAAGATAAATCCACTATCTCCGTCGATAAATTAATTTCCACATTTCAATCTACCGACAGAGGATTTGAATAGTTTATTGTCAAGAATTACGTAAATTGTTAATTTTTGTGAACTAAAAATGAGAATTGTCACAGAACCTATAATTATAAATATGGATATTGTCAATTGCGAATGTTGATAATGAATTGGATTTGTTAATGTTTCATAACCTCACATCCTTTCCGCTACTTTTCATTGGAATACGTATTAGAGTCATATCAAATGAAAATTAAAAGAAACTCACTTGCTTTTGGGTTTGCTAGCAAAACGTATTGCAGTCAACAGCATTTTCGCTTTTTGTTGTAGAGATTATCAACGAAAATAGTTTATCACTCGTTATTCACGTTACACTTTCACTGTAGATTCGCATCAATGGCGAAGTTAATTCGACCGACGTGCACTCTAGCGAGAATTCCTGTAAATATATGTGGCAGGTAAAGAATCATAATATTCAAATTTACTAATTAAAAATTGATTGGAAATGATCCTACGGTTTATTTCAATTGTCCGATGAGGTATACATATCACGGTATGAACCAAGTTGAATAACGAATGAAGAAAAATGTACGTTTTCAATAAATACAAGGGTATTCGTATACATAAATGTGCAAATTACAAAATCGTGAGTTAATTCATAGCTTTTTGAGTATATGTATTCACAAATAAAATGTGTAGAAAAATAGCCAGCACTGATAATTACCAAATATTTATAGATGAAATGCATCAAAATTAATCATCTGTGCCAAATTTCTATAACGAAAGAGAAAAAAAAGACCTGAAACGAAGTCTTCATGCTATACAAAATTGAATTTCACAACTGAAATCAAACACCAATCCTACATTAGAATGCGGTGCACACGTGATGGCAATATCGGTCTCAGACAAAATTGAATTATTGCGAAATCATTGCTTGTGACTTTTCATACATTTTTGTTTTTCTTTCCGGAATGATAAATCAAACTATGAACAATACGACGCTATGGGCATAAGCAAAGTCAACCTTTGACTTTATCATTCGCCATTATTTCGAAACGTTTCACGATTTTCGAAATATCAATGTCCTTAGCAATTTTCAAATAATCCATTTTCCTAACATGATGTATGCTTGCCCACGTTGGTATCAATTTACACATAAGCCGAATGTGTTCTTCCAATTCATTTGGCGTTAATTTAGTTCTATAAGAATTATCTAATTTTTCAATAACAAATTCCAGCGTCAGGACTCCTTTTTTTTCAGCCACAAAAATGTTCCGGACTATTTTTGACATGTCCGGTAGGCGTGAATAAAGCGCTGCTTCTCTGTCCTCATTCGGTGTCCTCGTCATCGCCTCCAAGGCTTTGGCAGCTTGTTTCGCCCGTACCTGCAAAAAAGTAATGATTAAACGATAAAACATAAATAAGCTGTAAAATTATTTGATTAATCACTTTCATGATGTATATGCATCTCATACGCATGACCGAATCCTTCGCGTCAGTAGACACATTAAAGTCTTGCAAATTTTTATTCAAACTTGAAAATAATAATAAATCGATATTTACCCGTTCAAGAAGTGCCTTCGGGATACCCTTGAGCGCTGGATTTAATAAACTTTTTGAAGTTTTTGGAGTATCTGGCGGCGTATCGACAACTGTAATTTCTACTTTATTCATCGTTCCCAAGGTCGCTTCACTTGAATTATCCTCTGGTATCGTTGGATTATGATTCAATGACGTCATTTTAGCATCAGCCAATCGTTGAAGCGCCTTCTCCATTCGTGTATTGCAGTTGAACAATGATCTAGCTTTTTCTATATGTGAGAAGAAAAAAAAAAAAAACTGTCGATAATTAACGCTTCATGATATTCAATAGTAGTATTGAACTCACGTATGCGCGTAATCGCCTGACGATAATTCAAGGTGACTTTGAGGCCATTATCAAGCGACAACATTTTTTTAATCGTTTTTAAGTAAAATGATGAACAAAAAATAAAGAAGCAATTGCCGAAATGATTTTACTGGGATTGATTACGGTGTGTAATCGAGCACATCGTA
This sequence comes from Meteorus colon, assembly GCA_030523085.1. Taxonomy (NCBI): domain Eukaryota; kingdom Metazoa; phylum Arthropoda; class Insecta; order Hymenoptera; family Braconidae; genus Meteorus; species Meteorus colon. Next base: position 36,667 of record JAPYZH010000271.1, read on the forward strand.
TGTTGCATTTATATTGATCCAATCTGAATAAGTGATGGTAAAATATATTTGCTAAACCTGACACATATTATCGCGGCCGATGGCTATATTGAATTAATTACGAAATTGCGTACACGACCCAATTCCGAATTATGTTATTCAATATTGTTCTTCATAATTATTTTGCGGCATTTACAAAATTTCTGGGCAATTTACTGGCAATATAGAAGTATATTGATTGAATGAGTTGCTTGATTTGAACGTACCAAGGACATCATGAGCCGAAGATGCTTTCTCAACAGTTGGCGGCTGCGGTAACTCAGCATTTTCAATGGGTGGACATGTTTCCACATCAAACTCTGGATGCCATCTCGTTATTTTTTCCTTCGGTATCACCATTGGGCTTTCCAAGCTCAGCAGAAATTTTTCATGCTCTACTTTTGTTCTCTCTGCAAATTAGTCCAAATAATTTCCTGTCTCATTCTGTACGATCAATAAATCAAAAGAAAAATGTGATCGCACATGGGCAATCGAACTTATCCAAATACCTAATAGAACGTTGAAGAATTTTCGTCGTCTATCCAGGAGAACTGCCGGACCCATACTCATTTCGGATGCTGATTTCAGCACATTATTGTCATCTGGTGTATTTCTGCCACTCCTTTCCTCCACATTTGGCGTCAATACCAATTCATACTTTTCTTGTTTCGTTCCAGTACCAAATGATCGAATTTTCACTTGAGCGAAGTTATATGCATTTGGATAAATAGTTTTTATTTGTGCCAAATGTTCAATATTGAAATTGCGCCGTAAAAGCTCTTGGACAGCAGGTTTCAATTTGTTGAATGTTATTGCTTCCTTGCGGTTGAATAACATTGCTGAAACCTGATAGGGAGATTATTGTCATATGCTTCGCTACACAACAATTCAAATATAGAGGCCTAGTTACCGTATCAACACATCGGAAAATTTCGGCCAAAAATCTGTAGTTGTATGGCAAAGGTAATGCTGGAGTTCCACTGTCAGCAATTGATTGATACCGCTGATAAGCTGGTGCCTTCACAGGACTACTCTTGACTGGACTAGGTGTCGATTCCTTGGGTGCAAATAGTAATCGACGTTGTGGACTTGCGGTTGAAGACAAATGAATGGCTTTCGTTGGAGTTTTCATTGGACTCCGAGATGACTTCTGTGGGCTGTGATAAAATTATAAGACAATGTAACACATGGTAATACGCAAACGATATTATTTGAATAAATGGACTCATACCTAATTGGTACTTCTAATTGAATCTTTTCAAACTTCTTGATTTTCGGTTGAGGTTCATCTTGATTTCTGAAATCCTCCAATTTCTTCTCGAACCGCTTTATCCTATCAATTCTATCTTTAAGTTCAGCAAGACGTGATGATTTATTAATACGATTTTTAATTTCACCAATACCCAAATCCTGTCTTGCCAATCTATCCATAATCGACTTTTTTGGAGTAGTGCAACTACTAACTGACTGCTGTTGCTGTTGTTGTTGTTCCCCAGTATTATCAGTGGGTTCGTCATTTTTTTTCGGTGTACCATTTTTATTCATTGACGAATGTTTTTTTGGACTCAAAGCCCCTTTTTTCTCAAATAGAACATTCTTTGGTTCTTTAGCCACATCATTACTCATTTTCATAAAAGTCTCGCGTATGTCAGTTTGACCTTCTTGAATGGAAAATTTTTTGGCTCTACTAGCACGCGCACGAGTAATCATCTTGGGTGTTCTCGGTGATGATGTTTTCGTAGAATCGAATTGAATATTACGAACTGCTGTATTAATCTTCTCTGAGGTATGAACAGCCTGTGTTTCATTGGTGTTATTATAAACGAGCTTGGGGCCACTATAGTCAGCCTCAGACCTCGTTAATGATGCAACGCTTTCATCCAAATTAACTTTATCTTCCCCTTCGCTAATAACACAAGTCCTTTCGCGCTCCAACACGAAAACTTTAGCGTTATTTCTCAGCTCATCAGTCGCCTGTCGTTTTCTCGTGTTGAAGTACGCCGTTACTGACGGCTGCGACATGATTTATATACGGGTATATACGATTGCAGCGCGACAATAAATAAACCTTATTCCTTTCCTTCTTCTTCTACACAAATGAATAAACGTTAGCTTATAACCAATGACTCAATATTAGAATACATTTGATATTTCTAATGTTTAACAATGTGTGTCGCGTACTATCGCCAACCTCGTACAGCTCTACACTAACCTCTACTATCCTGTACTAACCTGCATTAACACTATTGTTCTATCAAAATCCCGCCTTTTAACCTTATTTTCAGCGCTCAACACATACACAGTGGCGCACAATCGAAACAGTTTTATTTTTTATATCGACATACCGCGCACCACTCAATTCATTTCACAATTATATCACACTAATACACTCATTACATTCATGACACAACAATCACAATTATATTCTCATAGCGTAGTAATGTGTATTGTCGCCATATTTAATAATGCACTTTAAAAATGGAAGCGTCTCTTGTTCGCAACAAGCCACACAATTCCATTCACAGAGGACACCACTTGTGTAATCCAATTAACATTGGGAAGCAATGATTCAAATAAATTCAAATATTCATAAATAATAGTTACAATATATTATATAATACATTATGTAGTTATGAACAAGATAATTTCCCGGGAAAATACAGTGAGTTTATCTCACTAACGGCGAAAGACCTACAAAACATTTCGCATTTATGTGTATGAAGGATGAAGAGTAACGTCACGCCATCTGGATATTTTCTACTAGATCTTTGTATCAATTTGGTGCACTCTCATGAAATAATTCTTGTAAATTTGATGGACCAGTGTTTGTTGGATAACAAATTCATTTTTACGCAAATTTCCCATTTAATATTTCAAAAGTTTTGAATTAATGTATGATTATCATCTTTCTGCGTCAATGAATTGATCTCGTAGACAAGGCTGCAATGAGTCTATTCGTCAAATTGAATTTGGCGCTTCGTCACCATTTTGTGTAGATATTTAGAAATCCACCCAAAGGTGAGAAATGTTCATTGAATTCTCTTGAATTCTTCTACAATGAAAAGGTCTATACACATATATATATATATATATATATATATATGTAGAAAGAATTCTCCTAAATTGATATCGTACTGGCATTGAGAGGGAGGAAAAAAGTTGTAAATATTTTGTAGCATCGAAGAGAAACAAAGGATTTTTCTCTAATTAATTTTCACGAAAATCGTAACTTCAAAATACCAATTGTTGTTTGAAAAAAAAAACATTTTAGTGCAGCAACACAAATACTAAGAGCATGACGTCAAGCTCAAATATCGCTGGAGATGTGAAGCAAGGATTAAAATTGCGAAAAGTTAATTCAAAGTATTTTTCCCTCAAGTGGAGAAGAGATCGTGGAGAAAGTGGTGGACATGGTAATAATTTGAAAAAAAAAACAAAATCGCATGAATTAGCAGCAGCTGATGAATCTATTGATGGAAAGGATACCCATGGATTTTTTCAAAATATAAGAAAAAAATTGTCAATAAAAAATTTATACAAGTCAAAAAGAAAGGTAAGATTTTGTGCAGTTGTATGCGTGGGTTTATCGACAATGATTCATTCATTCTGAACTATCGACGCCTGTGTAATTATGTACTTTATTGTATCTATGATAAACTATATGTAATCATATCATTGACAGATTATAAATATGGATTCTTCGTCGAGCTTTCTGGAGACGGGTAGCAGTAATTCAATGACAAATTTGAATGGAGAACCAGCCCCGTTGAATGATGAAAGAAATATTGTTGAGATAAAAGATCGTATAGGCACAATCAATTTAAACAGCGCAAATAATTTGAATGCTACTATACACACTTCAAAAAACAACACAAATGGAGAATATTCTGCATCAGATAATTACTTGAATTTCCAACCAAACATGAATAATATTGAATGTGATGTGGAGGATTTACACGAACATTCGCGAAATCGCAGGATTAATGAAACCAGTGAAAACATGTCTCATGCAGATAATCATGTAAATAATATGAAAAATATTGATGTCGAAGAAATATCGGGACGAGAAAATAATAGTGAGAAAAAATACCAGACTAATTTGTTGCAAGAGTTACAAAAATTGAGAAAATATGGCTGGTATTGGGGGAATACATCCGGCGATGTTGCTGACGCTGCATTGCTATCAGAACCTGATGGTGCATTTTTGATAAGAGATTCGTCCGATCGTCGGTAAATCATTAAAAAAATTATTCCGATATTTGAATTTTTATGTTAAAATCTTATCAAATGATGACGTAAACAAACAGTTTATTCTACTTCATGTTTATTTTTCTAGGCATTTGCTGACTTTGAGTTTCAAATCAGCTGGGAAATTGCTTCATACACGTGTTGAACACAGTGGCGGAATGTTTTCATTGTGTAATCAAGGTGAAAGTGGAAGATTTTCATCAGTGCCGGAACTAATTGACCACTCAATGAATTTCAGTAAATATGCAGTTTTTTGCTATTCGAGACCGCGGCATCCGGGTTATCCAGCATTCCCCGTACGTCTCACAAAACCAGTGAGCCGTTTCAATCGCGTTAGAAGTTTACAATATCTCTGTCGTTTCGTTATTCGGCAGAACACGCGGTGGGATAATATTCACAAGCTTCCGTTGCCAAAATCATTACGGATATATATTGAAGAAGGTCATTATTAGTATGGATATTAAAAAATTGCGGGATCAGTTTATCGAATATAGAAAGAAAGGTGTTATGAGAGAGAGGATAACCGAGACTTTCACACGGTTACACTATGAGAATAAAATGAAGTGACATCTATTTTTATTACACTCGTCCAGTTCATTTTGATGTGCACAACAGGGAGTTATCTATTCATAATAATGAATCTGAATGAGATAATACGATGTGTAAGAATATGCAAAGTACGTAATTTTTATATTATATAATCCTCTATTTTATATATAAATTTAGATATTCATATTTCTCGAAGCCGTTGATACGTCTATAACTATTCAACAAAACTCTTCAAAAGAAAGAGTGACGTTTCATTAACTTCCCTATCGGATTCTATTGAGAAAAAAAAAACATTTTGAGAGCAATACTTTTTTCATTGAAATTTACGACAAAATTGTAGAAATACTGTGGATTAACTTCATTGTTTGAACCAGTGACCCTTTCTTTAATTCGTTAGGGCATGCAGCGTGCATACATAATTCGAATAAGAAATGAAGACTGTTCTAATTAACGGCAGTTCATTATCCTACCATGAAAACGCTAAAGTAACTGAGGCATTGCGCGCGCGCGCGCGATTGCGTGTGCGTGAGTGTATACATGAGTGTACATTTATGTTGTACTATTTCTCATTATGAGAAACATTTTTTTTAGAAGAAATTTTATATCCTTCGATTATTCAACACCATGTTGAGACAAATTTGAAATTTGTCACTTTTTTTATAAATATTAGACCAAAATATAAACTTATGTTTGATATATTCAACTTTTATTTTTGTATCCGACTTTTATGAGAAATAATTGATGATGAACTGTGTGATTCGTCATTCACAAATACTATTTTATGTTGACAGCGATGCAACCATGTGCGTAGAAGGAGAAACATGAGATGAAAAAATGTCCACTTCTAGAATAAGTATTCGTTTCCCGCTTTCATTGATATTTTTTTCTTTTCTCACGCTCAAAAATTTCTCGACTACAAACGATAGAACTTTTTATTGCCACACATAAATTTCAAAAAATTGTATGGGTTCCAATACGGTATTTCAATTATGAACAACTACACGTCATTAATAGAATACTGCAATGTAGTCAACAATTATTGATTAATTAATTTCATCTATTCCAGTTTAGTCCAAGTATATTCCGTGCCTAGAAGAAAAAAACAGAGGAAGTTATTATTTATCAAATTCCACCACCTTTGAGGGAAGAAAATACTGCAAGAGAAAGCAAAGCCAATTATCAAATCAACCACCACAACAATACCGAATGCAGAAATTATACCGTTATAAACGCAGCGCTAGCAGCATCAGCTGCTCGATTAATTGCTTGGTCAGGTGGTGGTAAGCCCGACGTGATTTTTATGAGACCGTGAAGCTGTAGCGCATCCTCAATCCGACGATCCATGAATTCCCAAGTTTTTTCATGATCTTCACTGGTATCTTGGAGTAGATACAACTCCGTTGTTTTATAAATTGAAGCTAAAACAACTCTTCGGGTGTACCAGTTGAACTGCAATGACGAAAAAAAATGACAACACGACCAACAATGCATTGATTTTGATCATGACACTTGGTGATAAAAAAAAATGTTCATACATCGACTGATCGATCCCCAGCATAATAACAAATATCATCAGCCAATGTGAGGAGATTTGCCAGAGCATTTGGAACATTTGGTGGTAGAGTCATGATTGCAATGGCTTGGGGCCACGTCGATTTATATGGAATCAACATTCGCAATCTTGTTTCTAAAGCGTCTTTAACAATAACCTCAGATGATTTCTTATTTTTTGAAACATCTGCTTCGATTGCCGATGCTTCGGCCTTCAATAAATTAACCAAATTCGCATTACAACTAGCATAAAAATGTTGAACGAGTTCCGCACCGCCATTTGGAAACATTCCGTGAATTACCCCAGGATAACCGATCGCTTCTGCGCCTGTAAATAAACGCATGCATCAATTTACAGTAAGTGCATCATAATTTCCATAATAGAAAAAGTAATCAAAAAGACCGAATGTACCTGCACTAATTGCCTGCTTGGTCCACCCATGTTCATTCACATATGGCATTGAAGCCGTTAAAATCTTTTTCTTAATATTCTTTTCATATTCTTCTTCAGCATTTATTTTTGAATCATCATTGATACCATCCTCATTCTGGTTCGTTTCAGCTGAGAACAATTGTCTTGATGTCCATACACTCCTAATACCTGAGGAAATCGCGTCAAGCGCGTAATGAATCATTGAGAAACATTCTCACCATTGAAATAACAACACAGAAAGCATTAATGAATATTGATATGAGAATTTTATTTCATAGTTAGAAAATTTTACAATAGATTATTATCAATTTTCTATCTGTTTTTGTGAAACATTATTCGCCGAATTGAGTTCTATACATTCATTCACCCTGATTGAAATACTTTCAATAATGTCTAAAGCATTTAATGCTTGGTGGCAAAATTTTATTTTCTCTTCAATTGGCATCCTCGGTAAGTTTTCACCACCAACCGTAACAATTACATCATCATTCATTATTTCATTTTTCATAATTCCACCGCACTCTTTCTTCTGATTTTCCAAATCTTTTATTTTTACTTTCCAATGAGCACGTGCCAAATCAATGCCTTCTCGCAATAATTTCAAATAATTATGTTGGATATTATTGATAAGTGACCAAACCCCCGTGACATTCGCCTTGTCTCTTATTATCATAAATCGCAAAAGATTCAATGCTGCTATAACTTCATCTGATATTTCAACAAGATCTGAAGAACTGCCATGCGGAAGTTTGTAAACTCGTTTCAGTAGTGTCTCCAAATTTTTCCCAATAAAGTATTTACATGGTGGCTCTTCATCAAGCGATCTAACTATGGATTCTTTGAGGATATTTATAACCAGAGCGAGAAATCCGGAATGATTACTCGTCTCGTATAAATAAATAATGACCAGGTAGCGTGCGCGCATATTAAAACGTTTGATATAATTTCGAAAAGTTTCCAAAGCCATTTTTCGTTCATTCATTGAGTCACAATAAATCATGACTTGTGACAAACTTGATAATAAATTTGTATAAACCGACAATTCCAATGTTTCATGTTTAATTGTTTCAATTTCAATTCGTAACAATGTATTATTTATTAAATGCAATCCTTTTGATACTAATATATATTCGGATTGCGTCAATAAATAATTACCCAAGTAAAAACACGAGGTCATTACGTAAGATGGATTGTATACATGTGGAATGTGGTGTTGCAATAATTTTGAAGACAACAAAATATAATAATAATTGGCATATGCCAAATCCGGGATTTCTGAACGCAATAGTCGGATTTCTAAATGGTTCAAATCATCAATATTCATATCATTTGTAGTAACTTTCATCACACGTTTATTACTACGATCATTGATAATAGTGAAGAATGCAAACAAATCTCCTTTCATTTGTGCCATTTGCAGGATTGAAGAAAAAAAAGTATTCGATTCATCCGCCGTTTCAGTGTTAATATTCAAATGAGAAAAAGGTTTTCCAAACAAGATCAAATGTAATTGCATCAAATATAATTTAACTTTTGTTTTTTTTCTATCATTCCGAAAGATTTCATTGTCAACCAACGACTTCAAAAAAGTCGAAATTGACTGATAAGTTGTGATGAGTCTATCAACAAGAGGATCAGCATCTTCAATTGATTCATTTTCGTTCGATGATCGCAGCATTTTATTTTCAGGCAATGGTAGAGCTTCAGTGTATGCACGTATTGTACTCACAATCCATTCAATATAACGCGATGGATCAGATTTGTTCAAACACAATGATAATGGTTGTAACAACGATCTGAATCTCACATCATTCTCCGAATTTTCAGCTTGCTCCAATAATAATAGAACAATTTCAGCAGGATTGCATTTATCAGCAATAATGTGGAGAATATCCATGCATGTTTCGAATAATTCCACATTATTGTCCAAATTCTGTTGTGTAAGAAATTTAACGATGATTGGTACAAGTTCCCATGATGTTTTATCAAGAATTTCATCAGTTCCAACATCACGTACAGTATTCAATGCCTGTTTATGATCATTGTTAATCAAATATCGCTGAATTGTTTCAACAAATATCTCCATATTTATTTATCTTCTAAATCTTCACCACTCAAATGTTTCGAAACAAACAAATCTAACCTTCCAAAAACTACAATATACGTTTTAAAACCATATATTTCGTCTACTTTATCACTAGAGTATTGTCGACTATATTGTCGAAATGAGTCGAAACAGTGTAACATGAGAATTGCGTCAATTGTCACCACATGTCGCGACTAAATTTAATGATATTTATTTCTTAATTATGTGATTGACGAGTGACATGATGATAGCCAATGTCCCACAATCTAACCTATCTAACGGCAATTTTTAATTGTTAATCAATATTTTACTCACCACTATTTTTTGGTACGCACTTTCCAAGAGCAAGAATTTTATATAGAGCCATGCTCAAACAATCATCACACTACACTGTGACTACAGTAATGCCAATATAATCATTGCATTTCACACATATATATACCTCGCGGGAAATTCACTCGGTCATGTAAGATATTTAGTGTGTGTGAAGAATAATATACATGAGGAAAATGTATCGGCATGCGCAAGCGTGTATGACACACACTTACATGCACACACGCACACAACATGAACTAAAGTGTGACATCATTTATTTGAAATACCGCGCGCTGCGGCCATTTTGTACCGGTATCGCAAAACGAAAAAATGTTCAGTTTATGGAGAAAAACGTTTCGGAATAGTATAGTGGAATGATGTAATACTGAGAAACAAAAATATATTGAATAGAATGTGACAGAAAAGAGAATGCTGGAGAACATTCCAAATGTAAAAATAATTTGATGGATTGATGAATGGCCATAAATATCAATTTCGATTGGAGGAATTGCACAGTCTGATTTTCGTTTCAGAATGCTAGTACGATTTCTCTCAACACCTTCAAATTGGACGTGTCGAGAAAACGTATAGCCAGTTTTCAAAAGAGTGTCACAAGGCTCTATAAGAAGACGACAAGTTGTGGAATGAAAACTCAATCAGAAATGAAGGAGCAGAGTACAATAATGGTGTACGATTGAATATTTTCTTCAGGTCGTCGTCCACTTTTTCCTCCACCTTCTCCTCCGCCTTTCGCTCCGCCTCATTTCGTTCAAATGCAAGCGTTTTATTGATTTCAAAACAATTTGTAATCATGAATTGGATGGTTGAAAAATGGAGCACTCACCGCTTATTGCATCTCTCGTACTTTTACTACTTGTTACTGATCAATTTCATGGGTTAATATTCATATGATGAAAAAATTACGCGCGCGTAGGAATTGCAATGAAGAAGGCAAAAAAGCCGATGATACCCGAAGTTGAATTTTCGGCTCGGCCGACTATATCGCATGTACGAAGACGAGAAAACATAAAATAGTTCATGATATAATCATTTATAACTTATGAAAAAAAGAGCGAGGAAACAGAAAACATGGCAAGAAATATAATCAGTCGGGTGAATTTGATGTTGAATCAGGTCGAACAGATAATCAAAAATGTCTTAGGGGGAAATTTCCCACCAGGTGAGTTCCGGAGTTGAATTTACTGACATAACCTCTGTTCGCCCCGGCTCATATGATATATTTTTTTGTTTATTCTAGCAGCTTTGTGCGTCGCACACTCGAATCACAATGATTATTTGCCAAAAATTACGCACAATTCGAGTAATTTGGCCTCCTTGAAGGACATCATCGGCAACGGATTGTTATGGGCTGTCCCGAAAACTCGAAGACCTCTAGAAAAACGTATGTCAAGAAGATTTGGAGAAAAAAATCATATTTGGCGGACGATTAGAATTCACAAGAGTCTCGTTGTTTGTAATTCGTGTGGACGTGATTATGAACGGGGTTTGCTTTGCCGTAAGTGAAAATTTGTCGAGATACGGAATCAAACAAAAATTCAAACTTAAATTATAGTATTCGATAATTCGAATTGTTCTATTTTTTAGGTAATTGTTACACGAGGGTAAAAACAGAAACAGAGGAAATGAAGAAGACAATAGTCGATGATCTGGGTTTGAAGCCTGTTGAGGAAGAGGTTGTTGTTCTTTATGAAGGTGAAAATGCACCACAACCAAAGGATTATTGGAAAGGTCAAAGAATTGTAGAATTACCCAAACCAAGACCGGCATGGTTCCATTCAAATTTGCTCCAGCCAACAACTCAAGAGCCAGCTCAAAGTAAAGATGTGAAACCTACAGATCTGGCGTAAAAAGATAACTTGTCAGTAACGTTGGTAAATTGAAAATAAAATAGAAAACAGTTCGATCAAGTAGAATTTGAACAAAACCAATTTTTTTTTGTCCTTTTCGAAATCAATGTTCATTTAAAATATGAGTTTTTATTTATACTTATAACATGTATACAAAACAATTCACCAATTATTGTGGCTCTAAATTAATTTACAACATATATGCCTGGGCAACTACTAATAATTACGGTACAATTTCGAAGTCTGCAATTGTGTCAGTTACAAAGTGACTGCAGACGTGTTCGTGAAATGAATGAAAAGATACAGATGTACCAAAGAATACACCACATATAGGACACGTTTGTGTATCATCAGCAGATCTATTATTCGTCATTACCTGAACGTGTTTGGTTGGCGTTGGACTGGTCGCTGACAGTGGCAAACTCGTTTGAGTTGCGCCATGCTCTCTTAAACTATCATCACTATCGAATTGCGTACCAGTTTGACACACTTTTTTACAAACTTTTTTCAACTTTTTCAGATTTATGAGAGCCTTCAATTTTTCTTGTTGTAACCGCAATGAATGTTTTGTCTGGCACAAGCGTTCATCGTGTTGTTTCAATTGTTGCAAAGAATCCATATTACTATCATCGGGATAAGTGAATCCAACTGTTTTTATATCAGCATCGGTGCTATTCTGTAATTGCACCATCTATAATATAATATAAGAATCAAACTTTCGGCTATCTCATATTCCTTTATAAATTGAATAAAGATAGAATCGAAAATTAATGAGAACTTACTTCGGAACATTGTTGTTCTAATTCGGACTTCTCCATCATAATACTATTAATTAGTCTAAGAGATATTTCTTCCAGACTGATATCTTTATTATCTGATGTCACATCATTGTCAATATTATTTTCGAGATGGACTGTGACATTTTCAAGAGTATTGCTTTTAATATCATTTGCAAGTGTACTTGGGTTCTGTTTGAGTGTATCTGATATTTTAATTAATTTACTACCAAGACTTTTATTTGTTCGTGTTAATCGTGTTAATCTATTCCATAATTGTCGATTTTCAGCAGCAACCATTAATACGTGATGAGTTAATTGAGATTTCTGCTTCGCCAACTCTTCAATTCTATCCTATAAAGGCAAACAAGAAATTTCGTCATTCTATTCCATTTTTTCATAGGCTCATATATTTACACTTCAGAATCAGATAATATTATGTCATATGGCAATTGTCGCGATATTTATTAGCTCTGAGATAAGCGTATGTTTATTCCAAATGGAAATTATAGTTAATGGACATCTGAGTACCTGTAACGATTGTATTGTTGGTGGTTCATTTTTTTCTTCATGACAAACAACTTCTGTTCGATCATCAGGAATTTTTTCGACTCTCAACCGTATATTTTCCTCTTCAACTGCTGCCAAACGATTTTCTAATTGATGACAACGCTCTTGCATTATTTGAAATGCTATTTGCAATGCACACTGTGCTACATCATTCTCAACTTCATCACTCGTATGAGGCATATTTTCTTTATTCAACAATTGATTATAATTTCACAATGTATTATCATCAGATCATCAATGACAATTCTGTTATGTCAAATAACCAAGCATCAAAATCATTGCTGACTTTGAGCATATAAACACAACATTCATGTATCTATAACATCTACAACAACATCAGTGTGCATCAGTGTATATTGGTATTGGCTATATATAATATGACAAACAGTGATGTACTGGCGCCAAGTTTGAATGATTAAAATCCACAATCTGGAATATTTCATATTCGCGAATTCTTACATTCAGGATAGATAAAAAATTGTTCATACTTAACATCAATAATTTAACAAAATTGCAGTTAGTTTTATCAACATTAATCACCGCACGCTCATAATACAGATTACATAATAAAAAATAGTGCATTTCATCCCTCAATCTCAATGATAGCATGCAGGAATACATTTTTGAACGAATTTACCGATTTATTCACTCACTCAATGACATATTCAAACAAAAACCCAGTTTTCATTGAATATGTCCCGAGAAATGAATGAGCGACTTGGAAATAAGCAAACCATGCAAACTCAACAGACATATGATTCCATTAGTATAAAACGGAGGAAATCATCTCTGCTATCGAACAATATCCAACATCAGACGATTCATATCAATATAACATTGATACTACAACCGCCACTAATTACATGCTAAAAAATGGCGTCATATCCAATTTCTATATAGAAATTTACTTTACCAACACTCAAACTGATAGCGTTCGCGTATTGATTGAAAATTGTAAAGCAGATGACAACAGTTGACTATTCCCAAATGAGAATTTGACCGAGACTGCTTGAGGAATTCATGACAAACGTTTATGTGTTTTATTCATGTTTTGCATTAGTGAACAGTTGTGAGTGAGACTCTGTGATAGCAGCAGCACCGCTGTCGATTGTTTTATCAAATGTGCGCGATTCTTCGAATTGTTTTTATTTCCAATTAGATTCAATAGTGTGGGTGTAAATCAGTGACTAGTGCTATTCACTGGATTAACATTAATCGAATGAATAAAGTGAGTTAATTTGTGTCTTTGGCTTCATTGTATTTTCTTTTTCTTTTTTTTCTCTTTTCATCCACTGATCAAGTAAACATAGAGAACGAGATACTGAGACGCTACACTCGCTCAGGTAGAAGAAAAAATACTCGTCGAACGGGTTTTATTCATGTTATTATTATATTATAGTAGTACAATATGTATCAACGCAGCATAATTTTCGATATTCCGCAGAATATTATCGTCATACTTTCAATTATCCAATTATTTTGACTATTCTACGAAAGAATCTGCTAGAATTTAAATAATTAACAAACATCTCAATTGCTCTTCTAAATATCATTCAGATAGAATCCATCAACCCTGTGGAATGGATTTATACCTGGACATTGGATAATTGCAATTGAAAATAGTAAATGTAAAAAATTTTCTTACACGTTTAGAAATCGTAGTATTGCGAATATTCGCTGACTATGCGGCGCGTAAACCATTTAGAATATTTGTTACAAGTGGAAGTGGGAGAGCGAATGCGACTGCGAATGCGAAAACGATAAATATGGTGATTACATCTGGGTTATCGCAATTATTGGATTTGTATCATCAATATTGGAATTGTCACATAGTTATGAGAATTTTTGCCCTGATTATAAGAGAGTATTCGCAGGAAGCCATAAAGTGGACGCAGTTTAGGAGTGATATATATAATATATACACATATATATATACCCCTTCTATATCACTGTACCGTGTTGATTCTTCTCTGTTGTATTGGTAGATGTAATGCATGTAGACTCTGGTAACGGGACGAGGACAAGAGAGTGGGTAAAATTTTCTCTCGTGCGGGCGTTGCGTCATTAATATGTTTTGTGTCAATTGTAATATAACGTTGTAGACACTTGTTGTATGTATGTATGTATGTATGTATGTATATATCAATCTCATTGGCACAGAGTTTCAAGTATTTACCGCACACTCGTTCTAGAGTATAAATGAATATTGAGCTTTGTTCTACTTTTGTCTGTATTTTCAATTGTGTTATACCTTTCAGCGTAAAGATCGTTGCATGAAATGGGAGATGCAATGACACTAGAGGTATTCAATTGAGTACGATGTTTGATACATAAGTCTGAGTATTTGTTATCAGCATAGCAATCTCATGCGTTAATGCATTCAACTGGCTTCGATGCAGGAGAAATTGAATCCTAATGTACAATCTATCGTACATTCATTAAAAGATCGGGTAATTACCGAACTTGTTGGAATATAACGAATGTAATATTGCATTATACTTCTTGTTCGGTCATTTCTTTTTTCCTACACCTTTTTTACTCCAGCGTTTTTTTGATAAAATTTCGATATAGGTGACATATATTTGAATTGATTAGAATAAAGTTTTATCATTCATCGAAATACAACATATTCACACGTCAAGGACGTATGCTAATGTAATCAAAAAGAAAGTAAATCAAATGCAATCTGTATGATGAATTATTTTCACATATTTTTCTTCTCAGCTTATGTGCAAGTATAAATGTATATTCCCACTCAATTTTTGCATCTTGTTCACCTTGAATTTATAACGGAAAAGTAACTTCTTTGTCTCTTCAAGTAGCACATTCATTCATCACCATCATTCTCATTATTCCTATGATAAGCGTTGAAGAAACGCGGCAATTTAAATTTTGCAGTTGCACAGTAAAGAGCTGTGGATTCATCGATAGTTAGCGGTGGCAGATGAATAATTATTAATGTATCGTGTAAATGATCTGAATCATAGAACCAGAGGGTGTGATAACATGTTTTTATAAAAGATGTCGCGACGTTCTATACTTCCGAGGTCGTCTACCACATCACATATGTACCGGAAGTGATTCACATGATTATACGTGGCTGGAGGGGAATTAGTCATTCTTCGACTCCATCAAATTTTCCGCTATTATGATAGAATAATAATAGAAAGAGAATGACGGAGAAAGTAGAGCCAATTTAATTTTAGTCTTATCGCCTTTTTATTTTTCCATTTTTGATTCTCATTACAAAGTCATTCTTGGATCCAATGGACCCCACAAAATTATCCATAAATCTATATATAATAAATTAATCATCTACAACTCGTTATTTATATAGGCCGAAAACACATGGAAAGATATTTAGGACAGACGCGATAGTGGTGAAATATTTAGGCATATTTGAATCACGATGGCAGATAAGATAGTGCAAGAAATATTCCGAAATAGAAACACAAGAGTCCAACTCTGTAGTACGGCATGAAATACATGTGTGCACATTGCTAAAGATAAGAATGATAATACAACTATGCGACGTGAGACAAAGGTTGAGTGAAGCAGAGGTGATAGAAAATTATCTCTGCAAAGGACTGGGAAAATCGATTTCAAGAATAACAACCGAGTTAACTGATATCAATATTTAAAGTGAACAAGAAAAATAAGAAAATACTTTGTGCATGATGGGAGTAAAAAATTACTTATTTTTTTTTCATACCACTCCTATACTTATCAATAATTATTCCCGAGAATGAAATTACCGTACAAAGGAATTCATTTTGCCAGCATAAAGAAGTTGGCACGGAGTAGCTATGAAATATGTGTACCCAGTCATCAACAAAGCGATATAGCATACCTATACATGGATTTATGTTTGCTGGGTAATACACGTCATATTCATTATTACGTTCGAGTATATCGTTAAATATGTTGTTTTCAAAGTGAATGGGGAAAAAAGTCAAACTGCAATTTATGAATTGAACCAAGAGAATTTTAAAGATTCTAAATATTATTGAACTTAATTTATATCGATCTCTGGAATGTTATTCACGATTGGCAGGAAGGAATCTGGTGCAAAGTGCACATTGAAGTCGAATCATGTGGAATGATTTATCTAGTAAAAAGAAGGGAAGCTATTTCGATGTTTTTTTATAATAAAAGAACTCAAAACATGAATAAACTTCAAATGAGGTCATGCTGTTATTCCTTATGGCAATAGCATGTGTAACTAAACAGTACTGAACTTTTAGGTCTGTGCCTATCGGCAAAAAAACAAATATATATATGTATCTAGTAAAGTATTGCGTGCCAGGGCCTGCCGCCAACATATAAATTGTTGTACAGCCTCAACTCAAACGATCCACACGCACACACATATATTCACTTCACAAAATGCCTACCACACATCATAAGTTTGACGGTCAATATACATATGCATATCTACACATGAGTTCGTGAGTTCATTTTAATAGCTCATGAGCAGTGATTGGTGGTATTGCATGTGAGCAACTCGTTGGTACTGGAGCTTTTGGGTGTAAGGGAACTGTAATGAACAAAAATAGTACGGTCGTATGTGTAGGATCGATGCTTTTGCACTTTCGTTCTTCCATTTTCACCTTCTCGCTCATTATTTTTATTCTTGCGCAGTAGCATGCTCTTGAAAATTTTGCCGTTAATGAGGAATAAAAAAAATCCGCAAAGTATCGTATCGAATATGATTGTTTTATGCTTTTTACATCAAGTATATTCGTGTAAAAGATTTTTTGTAATCATTGTTGATTCAGCAATAGGAATAGTAACATGAATGCAGAGTCATATGCTCGAAGCATATTATCAACAACAACATTTCAATCTTCGTCTTTACCATGACAAATAATATGGACACATTATTCTCATTAATTTTCATTCACAATTGCAATTAATGTCTGCAAATATAAAAAAAAATGTCATATTATAACTACACTAATAATTTGGTGCGAAATTAAATTTGGCATGTATCGTTGAATTTTTCCAAGTCATGTTGTATCATTTATAATTCATGTTATTTTTTTCATTCCACGAAATGAATGCATACGAAGATAATTACTGCAGCGATCGACATCATTGCTGACTCTGACCATGAAAAATATTACCAGAAAATTTTTCGTAGTAAAAAACGGTATCAAGTTTCCGGTATCATATCGTGGATAGTTATAAATATATATGGATGCATACATATATAAATCGTATCCTTCGTTTCTCATTAATTCCACATGAATCATGGCAAAAATTCATATTGACTTTTTTTTGCGTGGGAGTGGTACAATCGTTCGTAATGATAATAACACATTCGAAAATTAAAAGGAGAGTATTTAGTGAAGTGTAATTATTTCATTATTGTAATGATTATTTTACTATTCGAATAAGAATGCCAAACGATGATATGTCATTGTCTCACAAACATATAAGTAATGTGAGTAGTGAAATCGGAATGATCTATATAACACGCTAACTTTATCGTCAGCAACAAGAATGTAATGTGAGAACGTATCGAACAAATGCTGTGTTGATGGAAATTATACACCACTTTTCGCTCGGTCACTGTTGACTCTGGTGTATAACTGCACTCTTTGTCTTATTTATTTATGTCAAATTGTCATAGAAATTTCTTTTCCCCTCCAATAATCGTATAATTAACATATTAGCAAGCATATCTGAATATTTCATCTTCTACTTTCAGACTCATCTGCCGGAATGAAGGAAGTATTCCCCTGATGAATTGTGTTTGGAAAACAATATCTAGCATATTTTAACTCCACTTTACAATAGTCGTCTGGCGAACACGCTTCTCCACGATGATGTGGTATTGTGCAATCGTACGGGAGTGTGTGTAGGCGGAATTTCATAGAACAGCAGTATAGGGAAGTCGTGCGCACACGTGCACAACATTGTGAGAATATAAACAAACCGACATTGTTTTGGACTGAATTAACGGAAGCAGTATTATATCAAGATCCGAAGATGATTCCGAGTACGTTTTTGTTACTAGCAACATGGCTAATAATTATTGGCGCTATCACAACAGCCAAACTGCAGGGACATAATATATGTGTGCGTCAAGAATCGTGAGTATAAACACTTTTTTCTGTTCCTTGTATTATTTTCAATGACTTATCAGTTCTTCTTACTTATCAGATTGAATTTTTTGTATACTAAATTTTCAGATATCAAATTTATGTGAATGTATCTGAGAAGAAAGCTTATCAAGTGCGAGAAAACAAATGGTGTTTGAGTTTTCCCCCAAGATGTTCATCTTATCGGATGGATTTCAAAACTGTTTATCGAACACAGGTTGGAGATGTTATGTTATTGATCATTTTTTTGCTATTGACTGGAAATATGAAATTGAAATTGTATTGTCGATTTATTTGCGAAGGCGTTGCCGAAAACTCGACCAGTCGAAGAATGCTGTGCTGGATACGGTGCAACATTAGATGGTAATGAATGTCGTCCAATTTGTTCGCAAAATTGTACACACGGTCTGTGCATCGCACCAGATCAATGTCAATGTGAAACTGGGTATGGGGGTCCAGCATGTGACATCAGTAAGTAGATAGATTCGATTGTTCATTTTAGGTATAGATGCGTATGTATAATAATGAAAATCGGAATTATCAATAATTTCTATTGACATTTCATTGTGTTTTGCAGACTGTCCGCTTGGAAAATGGGGTAGAGATTGTAGTGAAGAATGTATGTGTATGAACGGAGCGACTTGCGATCCATTTGATGGTAAATGCAAGTGCACGAAAGGGTGGAAAGGAACTGATTGCAATGAAAAATGTTCACCTGATCGTTATGGCCAGGATTGTGGTGAAATTTGTCGATGTAGAAACGGTGGGAGTTGTGATCATATTTCCGGGGAGTGTCATTGCGCACCTGGTTATACAGGAGCACTGTGAGTACAACTGCTCATTTTGTTCACCACGTTTTTGAGTCGATTATCTGATTCGTTCAATTTTCCTTTCCCCAGATGTGATTATTTGTGTCCGCAAGGCAAGCATGGCGACGAATGCAAGACTGAGTGTCGATGTCAGAATGGTGGTGACTGTTCGCCAACTGATGGAACATGTTCATGCACGGCTGGTTGGACAGTAAATACATTTGCTTTATTACACAAAAATGATTTTTTGTCCCATTTATGTTTTCATTTCAGTTTCTTACCGTCTGATCATTTGTCTTATTTTTGCTTAGGGGGTCGTATGTGCGAACCGTTGTCCCAAAGATTCCTGGGGCGAACATTGTGCAAAAAACTGTGTTTGCTATAACGGTGCGTCATGTCATCACGTGACTGGCAAGTGTGAATGTAAACCAGGTTACTACGGGACGGAGGTAATATTTCCAACTATATTCACCTCAATTTCTCATTTTGTATTTCTTCAAAGTATCACCAGTTACAATTTACCAACTATTTCTTAATTTCTTTCGATCGAATTTCAGTGTCTTCAAATGTGCCCAGAAGGTACATTTGGCTTGAACTGTGAGAAAAATTGTACGTGCAGTAACGGTGCGACCTGTTCAGCGGTAAACGGAACTTGTATATGTAAACCTGGATGGACTGGTGATAAATGCGAGTTGCGCGCATGTCCTGCTGGAATATGGGGATCAAGTTGTCAAAAAGTATGCGTCACCAACTAAAAAATTATTTGTGTGTATGGCATATAATTAGAATCAAATCTATTATGAAAATTGTATCGATATTTTCAGGTGTGCGAGTGTGATAATAATAACACTGAGTTATGTGATCCCTGGACTGGCGAGTGTGTATGCAAGGTCGGTTGGGACGGCGAAACATGTGCTCGACCGTGCCCGCTTTACTTTTATGGTAAGGGGTGCGAAAAGCGATGCAATTGTATGAATAATGCACAATGTTCACCGATAAATGGCACATGCACTTGTGCTGCTGGTTTCCGTGGTGAAGATTGCAGTCAAATTTGTCCGCCCCATATGTATGGTGAAGATTGTGCGCAAGAATGTTCGTGCAAACACGGTGCATCTTGTTCGCCTGACACGGGACGATGCAACTGTACAAAAGGTAATAAATTTGGAAAAGGAATTAAGAGTGGCATTGCTACTGGGATGAGGAGAGTAAGTGGGAGAAAAAAATGTGGGAGAGAAAGAGAGAGAGAGAGAGAGAGAGGAAAACATTATTAGATTGATTGAGAGTAGATTTCGATTTAGTTTTAGTTGTTAATTCCTTTTTCCTCAATCAAACGATTGGAAAAAAAGGGTAAGTGAATTTTAGTCAAATTTTATGATAATATTTCATTAGGATGGGATGGTGTCCTGTGCGATCGACCTTGTGCTGATGGTTCATTTGGCAAGGATTGCGCGAATAAATGTGAATGTCAAAATAACGCTGCTTGCGATCCACAAAATGGTAATTAGATTTTTTTGCATTCTGGCAATTACACTTTTCTTTTCTCGTGCATAAACATCTGTGATTTTGGTGATGGTCTCAGAATTGAAAAATAATTTCTTTTAGTCACATTCAACATCTATTAAGAAAGGAAAAAAAAACATGCACCCGAAACAAATTACGAGTAAAATTGATCTGCCCCTTATTTTGTGTTCTTTTGATTTTTTATTCTGAGATGTGCATTTCATTGTTTTCACTTGCTCGTATTTTGTATCTTGTAAAAATACACTCAACACACACATACACCAATTTGAAACGTCTATATAGGCACATGCACGTGTGCGGCCGGCTACACTGGTGAACACTGTCAAACGCCTTGTCAAGTGGGTCATTTTGGACACGAGTGCACACAAACTTGCGACTGTGAAATTGATAATATGGTCCACTGTGATCGAGCAACTGGACAGTGCACCTGCAAACCAGAGTGGCGAGGTACAGTCTTGAGAAAAGCGATATCGATGAATTAGATTTTCTCGAATGCATAATTCGTGTTAATAGAAACAAATAACACCGTAGTTCAAATAAATAAAAATCGCATGCTTCAGCAATTTTACACTCCTAACAAACATCAGGGTGAATATCACAGTGATACGTGGATAATCATTTTTTCCTAAAGTTTTCGTAACTGGATTAGTCTAGTGTGAAACAAAATCATTCGTCCATACAGAAATTTTTTTCGGTTCATAAAAAATCATCCATGAGATTTCATTTATATTGAAAATTGGAGCTGTCACAGATCATCGAACGTTAGTTAATCGAAAACATTTTCTGGATGCTGTCAATCGTGATTCTGAGTCTCAAAACGGGCAAGAAAAAATAAAATTATTCTGAAATATGTGAATGCAATCTTGAATTAACGGTTCGAATTTAGCAATTATTTATGAGTGGGAAGATTGGATATGAGAAGATCTTCTAGCAAGAGAAACATGATTCAAATTCACCCCCTCAGATGAATAACCTATTCGCTTTTCAAAATGAATCGAAACATCCGCGCGATTTCTCACATTTAAATGAAGTATTGTTGAACTAGATATTCCCAAAAATATCCACTTGTAGGCGTGTAAGAAGATAATTTGATTTGTCCAAAGTTTCACCGTGGTGTTCCCCGCCAAAAAAAAATTTGAACATGGAAAAAAAAATACAACAATTATATAAATAATAAACAGGAGTTCGATGTGAGACACGATGTCCGGTTGGTTCGTACGGCGATGACTGTCATTCGAAATGCAACTGCATGAACAATAGTTCGTGCGATCCGCAAACTGGGAAATGTATTTGTGCTCGTGGATGGGAAGGAGTCGACTGTTCACAGCCGTGTGCACATGGATGGTATGGCGTCGGATGTAAAGAAAGGTGTCCGAAGAAAATGCATGGTAAGATCATTAACGTTTGGTTTTTTTTTAATTTTTTTTATCTATTAGTTTTCATTCTCTTCACTATCGTTACACAGAAGCATTTTTGATAAATACTGTGCATGAATCTGGAAATTGTGCTTTGAGCAATGCTTATACTAAATATCCTATAAAATGACTAACGTACTTTTTGTAAAATATTATTCATTAAAAACTGATGGCTGTGGCGAAATGAAAGATCGAAACAACAATCGAGGTAAGCGTCATTTAGATTTCAAATGCGTGATAGGATGTGAATTGTTCTCCACACCTCTCTTTCTCTCTCTTTTTTTTTCTCCACATTCTCCTTGCCGCTTTTGTTTAGCCATTGAGCATTGTGTTCATCGATCCAGTCATCAAATGTTTATCATTATGTATTTGTAATTCTGAATTACTGTATTATCAGGAAATATGACATGTGATCATGTAACTGGCCAATATGTTTGTCGGCCCGGGTATTTGGGCCTAACTTGCGAGCATTCATGTCCACCTGACCATTGGGGCCTCAATTGTTTGAATACTTGTGACTGCAAAAACGATGGAGAGTGTAATCATGTCACTGGCTTGTGTCAATGTCGGCCAGGATGGCAAGGTGAACGTTGTCAAACGCCCTGTCCGCAAGGAACCTTTGGCGTTAATTGTACGCAGCACTGTAAATGCCAAAATGATGGGAAGTGTCGGGCTAATGATGGTGTTTGTCGATGTGTTCCTGGCTGGACTGGAGCACGGTGTACCGAAAGTAAGATATGTGGAAATGTCTGATTTCACCTCTGATTATGCAAGGCCGGATTACCAAACTGTCATTTGTGAAAGTTGACATTTTCCTTTAGTTAATTTCTCAGAATCAACTCTAAAAATTGATCTCTAATACCGGAATTGTCAAAAATTTGATTGCGCAATACTATCCAGGGTCCCGGCGTCTGTTTGTGTAAAATATAGATCTGAAAAATGCAGAGCAATTCGAGTAGATTCAATTATATATCGTTGAATTAACGTGATACTTTGGTGTTCCCTATTGCAGTTGTGAAACTTGTGATGAACATTATATACAACCTTTCCTTTACGTCATTTTTCAGTTTGCCCGGAAGGATATTACGGTGATCATTGTATGGAACCTTGCGAATGTAAGAATGATAATTTTATATGTCATCCAGCCAAAGGATGCACATGCAGATATGGTTACACTGGCCCAACCTGTGAAGATGAAATATTTTCCCGAAAAACTCAAGAAAAAGCTGAAGCTGGTTATGGCGGTGTAGTTGCTGGTGTATTTGCGGCAATTCTTGTTATTGCAATAGCATTAGCAGCATGGATGTATCACCGTCGTCGCGTTGCAAATCTCAAAATGGAAATTGCACAAGTACAATATATAGCTGAACCAGTTACACCACCTGATCGTAATCATTTCGACAATCCAGTTTATTCTTATCAGGGATCAACACGACCAGATGATGGTACAACAACACTATTAAATAATGGTGTTATAAAAAACAATCTTGGGATGAAAAATGTCAATAGTGCGAAAGTTAAATTGGGTCTGGATGATGATGATGATGAGAGTTGCAAAGGAGCTTATGGGTTGCATTACGATCATACAGCATCATTGAAAAACAGAGATGCTGATTCAGGCAATCCGAACGTTTATCACAGTATCGACGAAATGGACAGTAAGAAAGCCGCTGAACATTTGTACGATGAAATAAAACAAAATAATGCGGATTTGGAGTACGATCATTTGGATTATACAAGACCATTGAGCGCGTGGAAACCGCATTATCAACGCATGGCGAATGGTTTTGGTCCAAATAAAGATGGTGGTTGTTCAAGTAAAACAAGCCATCACGATCCAGAACTTGGTGGTGGAACATAAACAAATGAATCTCCATGAATAGAAAAGATATATGTGGTCATACTTTATGAATTCATTTATCTTGTAATAATATTTATTAATTCCGTGATGATGATTAACCTGGGTTTTATCGTGAACTTACAGCGTTGGCAATGCCATCCATCTTCTTTAATCACTGTAACACTTTTTTAACAAGTTTTTTCACCGAAGAAACTTCTACATCAACACAAATATACTCATCATGGACGCAGAGTAAGCTGCAGTTTCATAATGGATCGCGTGTAAATAATATTAAAAGAGGAATCAATAGGCAAGAGTTTGATAATCATACGAGAATCATTATGCGAATTTTCTCTAATGAAGATTAATATTTAGGGAAGAAAAAAAAATAAACAATTGTAAATATGAATTGTATCTGTAATGGAGAAGAGTTTGTTGCAGAATGAGTCGAATCATGATTTAATCTATCTCCACTGCCTAGGTATTTAAAATTAGATTATGAGTATAGTCACACAAAGTCGCCAATTTATTTGTACTGTTTGTATACATTTATAATAGTACTTGGCACTTTGCATTTTTTTACTTTTTTGAACAGATATTAATATACCATTTAGTATAATATATAATTATACAACTATGTATGCATATGATTCTTATCTGTTCATGAACATATTGAGCATTGTATTGTTATTATTGTTTATTTGAATATAATTTGGAAACTTTCCTTTCTAATTCTGAACAAAGAAATGAGAACAAATTAATTCAACATGACTAAGTCGATTGTAAATTTGTTATATTCTGTGATAAGTACTCAGAAATGAAGTGGCGTTTCCATATCATGAGAGAAATGAATAAGGTGTAAAAAGAAAGTATGTGTGAAATATATATTATAATAAATTCATGATTTTTTTGCATGTATACATCTATTTGAGGTGAATAAAAAAAAATTGATGGAAAAACTAAGGATCTTCATAATATCATATCATTTTCTTTCCATTTCAGTTTTTTTTTTCGCTTTTCTACAAAATATCATACACCAGTAATAACCAAATAAAATAAAAAAATTTGACAGTCGTTATCATCATGCATATTGACATGTTATTGTTTACATTTACATTGTTTTGATATATCTTATTGTTCTTTCTATTATTGTTGTCGAATGAAGATATTTCAGTTATTTATTCATATCTTCTACTTTGTTCTCATGTTTATTATTCAATTCGGTATTTCATGAAATTATCGATCCGAATTGTTTTCTACTCCTTACATAATTAATATTGCCAATCTTCAATACAGCTTTTTATTTATTGTGTATATTCGTTGACCTTACCGATTCTTAAATACATTTACATGTATGTTATGTGCACGATTGAACAATCATGAAACGATCCGTTATTGATGAATCTACTTTTGAACTCGTTGCTATCTATGTACAATTGAAAATCTATCTGAAAAACTTCAACTGGATTTCAACTTGTTTTTTATCGTCCTCCAGAAATTATATTTTCCTCATCCTAATTCTATTACAAATATAAAAGGATATGGAAATAATCAGTAATGAAACCAAATATAACTAACTGGCGAGAATTTTTTCAGGCAGTGAGTAAAGAGTTGATGAGCCGTATATTACAGAGTTTTCACTTCACTTATTGTTTTTGTTTTTGTTTCTTTTTTCATTCTAAAATGTTTTGTCAACGAGCTACAACTTTTAACTTAAACCATAAATGGCACAATGATTTTCTGAAAATAAGGAACTATCCATCTAGGAGTTCTAACTACATTTCTCATATCATGTTCAATTGTAGAACATTCGATTGCGCTTACGTCCATTGAGTCTACCGCGTCCTGGTCGTGTTGCAGGGAGAGCTCGATTAAAATTATTTGGTCGTTTGAAGTTTGAGAAACGATGGAACTTTAATCGGTGACGAGAGAATGTCGGCGTGGACGATGAGGAGCCGATACGACGACTAGCATAATCGTAATTATAGTGGTGATCTTTTTCTCCAGGCTCAAGATAATTCCCGAGCCCGGTTAGCGATCAGAGATTTTCATCTTCATCAATCCCACCAAGATTTTCTTCGCTGTCTGGACGATCTGTCGCTACGAATGCTGCTGAGAATCCCTTATTTGCCATTGTATCATCAGTGCGGAATCGTATCAATAATGCCTCGTTCATCGAGACAAACTCGGTGATATTCTAAATATTAAATCAATAATATAAAATCGTATTCAATACACAGTACATGGTAATTTGAAATTATATTTGAAATCGTGAGACTTACAGCGTCACAGTATTTTCCGTAACTTGGACTGGATGCATCCAATCCTGAATAAATTTCAACGAAATCATAAAGACAATTGTCTTCATATTCCAATTGGAAAGATAGAAATGATAGATGAACATTTTTCCCAATAGGTGCTTCAATTGTCCAATCACAATCAGTACGATGATCATAATTGTGACTACCATATCGTGCATGTGAATAGATATGTTGAATTTCATTGGTAGCCATCAAATGTCCACCACAAGCTGTAACCAATCAACAATTGAACAAACATGCAGATACATATATTGAAAGCTTACTTAATTACGTCAACTATTTCTTATAATTGTCGTGTATTGAATGTAAAATAATGTACCGGTCGTATGTTCGGCCAGAAAACCTTTTCTCTGTATTGAGCCATCACTCTTGAAAATCATAAACATTTGATTGCCCGTGGCAATAATTGGATGTGGTTCTTTGATACCACAAAATCTTCCAAGTGTATGACTGTCAGGTGAATCCCCATCATAAATTGCAATGTGGTCGTACAAACATTCTGGATGGGACTCCATTTCAAAGACTTTGAATATCTTCAAGTAAAAATTGTCAGGAAAATTTTCGACATTGATAATATTAAGTACAAAATTAATCATTTTCATTATATACCAGTTTGATACGGTGACCAGGTGTCGTAGTAAAATGCCAAACGCAATCACGTCGCGATGGATAATAGTCCGGATAATTTGGTGAATTTATTGTACCAATTGGACCCGTTATTTCATATTTGCACCCTCCTTCTTTACAATCGTGACCATTGTCTTGTAATTTAAATCCATTGTGACATGAACAAACGTATGAACCAATTGTATTGTGACATTCATGTTGACAGCCACCATTGTTGTTAGCACATTCATCCATGTCCGTGAAAAAAATCGCGGCGAATCCGGATTTCTGAATGCTATGTTAGCAGTGAAGAAAAACAGAATCAAAAAAAAAATATTGTTATAAATGATTCCTCAATGAACATAATACAATTGCATTGGCACTCACTTTTTATCTGATGTAAAAACTATTCTCATAGCATTGCCTTCAGATATGATCGGATGTGGAACCTCAGAGCCACAAAATACTGCATGCTTTTTCAAAATATCATCGCCCAATTTGCTGGAAACTTCTACAGAATCATACTCACACTCTTGCTGGTACATTTTAGTATTGCCCTCGAGATCAAAGTGTGTAAAATTTAATGTGATGCGAAATTGGGGTGGTGCTATGATTTCCCAAATGCAATTTTTATTGCTTGGATAAGTTTTTGGGAATGAAGGACTAGTAATTGTTCCATTGCTCGCGTCAAATACACCTCCACACGCATCTACCAATAATTTAACGAGAATCGAGTGAATCAATCAATCAATCAATCCATCAATTGGTATTGTCAATAAAAGTTAATTTATTTTTCTATATTTACCTTCGCAGTGTTTTCTATCTGAATGGAGTTCATATCCGATTCTGCATGAGCACTCGTAACCACCCAATGTATTAATGCAGTCATGTTGACAACCATGATCAGTCAGCGCACATTCATCAAATTCTGGGGGAAAAAATGATCACGAAAATGAATCTTGATATGCAGTGAATTTCAAGGAGATCTGAATGCTCAATGTCTTGAATTTGATTTTAAAAGCAATAGTATAGCGGTCAGAATCCACTGAGTCCCTTCTGAATTATACTACAATTTTTCCCTATGAATCCCTTTCACTGACTATTAGAATTATACAAATGCATTCCGAGATATATATACAATCGAATAAGTGGTGGATAATTTTGGTGACGTGTAACATTTGATGATAGAATGTCTGCAATTTACCTTTCATAACTGTGGCAGAGAATCCGGCCTTTTGTACAGACCCATCGCTTACGAATTTAACAAAAAGTTTATTCCCAGATGAACGTAAATCGGGTGGTGCTTTATAACCACAATAGAGTCCAATTAGTGGCGAGTCGGAATTATGTCCGTCTCTCACTTCCACATAATCATACACGCAACTATCATGATTTTCTACCTCAAATGACTGGAATTTGAGTGCAACTTGAAAATCTTGTGGTACAGTCAAACGCCAAATGCATTCTTTGCTCGATTGATATTCTTCAGGATAGTTTGGCGATTCGAGATGACCAATTCCATCCAATTCAACATCACCACCACAAACTGCTTCGTAATTAGCAGTGAAACCACGATATCCGCTCTCCAGACTTGTCGATACATAAGTGACCAGCATGCGACTACCTGAGGAGACAATGGGTTCGTGGATTTTTCCACTTCCACAATATCGACCTGCAATAAATACGAATAGAAATAATCTTAGAATCAACTTTGAGCTATTTCACATCAAACAGAATGAAACTAACCCAATACTGGACTTTTATGCCAATAGCCATCTCTTATTTCGATATAATCAGCCCGACAATAATCACTTTTGAATAGATCCAATGATGTGACATTGAGGACAATTCTTTCACCGTGAGTTGCAGTGATTCGCCATTCACATCGTTCACTCTCGCCAGTTGGTGAACTATTTGGATGTGTGGGTGATCCAAAGCTGCCGCTATTCTCTTGGAAGGTTCTACCACATCCTACAAAATTATGAATGAAATTATGATGAGTATCTGTTCAAGGCTCTTATGGCGTCCGAAAAAAGATACTTAAGAGGGGGAAAAAACAAAACACAAACTTGGACATTTGTAGAGAAGATTTGTTTGAGCAATATCTCCCTCACTCAGTCGAATGCGCTGACCAATTTCAGGTCGTTTCTTCCCCGTATTTTCCATGGGTAAAATTGTATCAAGATATGTTCCCTTGGAAAATGTATTCTTCGCGTAATGCATTATTGAATCATAATCATATGGTAACCCAAGAGAATCCACTTCTTCATTTGTAAGTTTATTGAAATTATACTCTTGACCTACATCACATGAAAAAAAAACAAGAGAAAATTTATTTCTTAGATGACTTGTACGGATATTATTTTATATTATTTTATATTATAAATATCAGTTTATCCTCTGAAAATCAATCAAACTTTTATGGATGTGGAAAGGGAGCTTTCTGAATTTCCTGTAAATATTAGACTGTACCCAAGAAAGAACGGATAGAAATAGGAGAAAATGAGGCGGAGAATGAGAGAGTTACGATAATTCATCGTCGGTTTTCCATAGCCGCAAATTGTGTGCTATTAATCTAAACGGAAACCCATTCACCGCAACTGTCTACTAGCTGTTTAGTGATAATGGCCTGGATGTTGGAATGGCGAGAAGGATAGAGCCGTAGTGGGTGTACTGGTAAGCAGGTGGACGTAGAGAGGTCGATAGAGTCAATGAACTATACTTTAACATCAATTTCAAACTTGCTAAGTCAGATGTGTATTTTGTCAAAAATTATCATGCAACAAGCTACTTTATTTGATAACTTATTGCATAGATTTCTTTGTGGACATTATTTAGTAGTACGAGAAAAAATAAGAGAGTCATTATTTATTGTTGTCTGATTTCATCACTCACCAGTCATAATATTATCTCGAATTATTTGAACGTGACGATCGCGATCTGGTCGCGTATGCTCATGCCAAAACCCAACAACGTGACCCAGTTCGTGAACAACTATACCGAATTTATCACAATTTTTTCCAATACTAATTGCTTGTGGTCCATTCCCACGTTTTCCAACAAACGAGCAACATCTGAAGTGATGAAAAATTTTTATGAGAATAACTATATGAATAGATATACTAGTACAAACTGTATTTTATGCGTAGTGAATTGTGCAAAAAGTTTCACTGTTAAAATTAACACAAAAATTATGTGCATGTGACATGATGTTCGAGTTTCCCAATTTTTATATAAATGAATTGCATGAGTGCATTGACATATGTATCATGAACTGTCATCACCAGCCGCATCGAACAATTACAAAATTTACATACGTTTACAAAATTTACATCGAATAAACGGAAAATTCGAGAATTCATCCATATGTTTTATGGATCGAGGATATATAACTCATAATTTGCAATAAAATGATGTCTATGCCAGTTTTTCATGATACGTAATATACAAGAAAGGAAAAGTTCAATTCAATCTGAAAAAACAAAACAAAAGAATAAGATTTCTACCTTATTGTCACATCATTATTAATACATTGTTTTTGTGTCAATTTCCACCGAGAAGCTTCTTAATTTTCAACTAAAATTTATGTTCAATTCGGAATTTGTGTAAATAGGCCACGAGATTTGGAACTGGATACAATAGCCAAATTTATTGTTAACCCCCAAATTTCCAACTATTTATTCAAATTATCGACTTACCCACATGGTCTTTCAGTGAATAGAATATAATTCGGATGTTCTCTGTTAACTCTCTCAACAAATTTGACACAGGTAAAATTTTCCCAGTGTCGCATTGCCTGTTTGAATAATGCTTTGTGTGCACCCGAAAAATTTCCATCAATTTCATATGGTATCACACCATGATCCCACACTCGTTCTTTGCGCGCTGTTGCAGCTCTACGTCGTCGATTGAGTGTACTTGAAATTCCTGATTGAGTCTTAGATGTTCCATGATTCTGTCCAGTCTCAAATTTGGCTTTGTGCTCATTATAAAATTCAATATCACGTAAGCGTCGATCATGCAATGAAACTATTTCATCATCATCATCATTTCGATCTTCAGAGTCGCGAGGAAATGGTGCTTTGATACGCCGTTGACGTTGACGTCGTCTGGTTAATCTGAAGGTGAGATAAAAGCAAGGAATAACATGCAATTATCATTATTGATTGTACATATATTTTATCAATAAGATTGATGAGAGGTCTTAATGAAGGGAATAAAAAAGAAACGGAGGCGTCGGAGCTCGAATAAAAATGCTATTGTAACAAAATTTCACCACGTTAATGGCAATTTTTAACGAGTGCAGATAAAATTTTACACCGACTGCATCACCTGCAACTCCCATTTTTATCCCATCGCATCACTACAATGAAATATATGTACATATCTATAGATCAAAGTAGTAAATTCAATGTAATTGTAGTGATAAAAAAATTCTGCATTGAAAAGAAATTAGAAAATTGGATGAATTTCTTTTTCTTTTTAAACAAAATAATTCAATGATAGACAAATGAGTGACAGTCTAAAATTCAGTTCATGGAAAATATCTTCACGTTGACGGATGATGAGGACTCCGTCTCTATACATGTACGAGCGTACAGTCGAATTCAGCAAAATATTACAATAAATTATCATTACATCACGCAATAGTCATGTAAGCGAATTAACTTCTGAACACCTGCGTGATTATACATTTTTCTCTTTACTCGTCCTACCTATTCTTACTCTCTTTCACCAGTTTCCCATCCTTCGCATGCGTTATTGCTACGGCGCGTCGTCAAGTTTAACAATTCCGAAGAACGTGCGCAGAGTTTGTAATTGCAATTAATATCAACAATGAAGAATATATATCATATTAATTAAAGCAATTGATATAATATATTCTTCCCATTTCTTCTCCTGTAATTTGGATGATATAATCCTATGTACATTCCATATTTTTTATATATATCATATCAACTGGTGTAATGTTTATCATCAAATAGTAACTGACAAGAAAGAACACAATTCGGAATTGCCCCATAGTGTATATCAATATAAATTCACAGCACGTACGAAGGAAGAGAAAAAGAGAGTTTGGAAGAAAAATTGTCGCACGTGAGGTACTTAACTGGATTTTTGGTGAGAATAAAGTATGCGTGGATTGTAAAAAGAAAACAACAACAAAACAAAAAAACTCCGTTTAGACCTTGTGAACGATATCAATCGGACAAAGGGCAAACTCATGGTTTTTATGATTATCCAAGTTCTAATATTTTTTTGTAGTTTATCCGCCGAATCGGACATGAAGAAAATCAATGGATGGTCAATGCTTGCCACTTCTCATTGTCAATAAATCATATAATTCACCCTCGCATACGTAAACAGCTATGTGAGTGGGGCGTTGTGGTACGAAATCATATATCGAGATGGATGGCTAAATGTGAACGTATTGAAGCGTATAAAGCAAGCACCACCACGTCCAACATTCGCATGTGTCAAGAACGTAAGTCTGCGAGTGAATAACGTCTATACCAACAGAGCGTACTTCGCAGAATTGCTTGCACCAATCACAGATATACATTAGCAAAGATTAATGTCTTTACTTCAAGTCGATAGCACATGTAGGATTCCAACTGTACGATTTTTACATCATTCTTCAACTGCATGTATACAATTCGTTTTATACTGTTGCACATCTGAAGAGTGAGCCCGGCAAACACATATATGAAAGTTCCTTTTTTTTTACTCTTTACCAAGAATGATGTAATTTTTTTGTCATTCCTTATTTTTTAGCTAAATAATGACTTGGGGAACTTAATTTTTCTGTATGATGTTCTCTCTTTGGAACAGACATAAACAAAGAGATAAGACTAAGATGAACTGTTTGATGTGTCACACGAGAAAATGTTGGTGCAAGTCTACATGATAACGTTATCGAAAATAAAATTTGAAATTTCAATTGAAAATCACGCATAGTTTGAAAATTTCATAATTTCATAAAAAAAATTCTCTGGAAATCTGAAATAACATCGCAGTGAGAGATAACAGAAAGGTGGACAATTTTTGTGTTTCCAGGAATTATTATAATGATTTCATATGAGAATTTCTCAGAAGATTTACCAAAAAATAACAGAACTGTTATATCTTCGGTCATTTTTCTATCACGAACTATCACAGAGATAAACTTTCACAGAAGCCAAGTCCACTCTCAACAAACAACACCTTGGAGGGTTTTTTTGTTTATGTACTGTTATCATCAAATTATAATTTATGGTTTGGTGTTTCTGAGTCATAAATATTTTATCAGTCTCATGGCATAAGAGCACTTAATACATTTATCAATTGTGAGTTATCTTTTACATAATCATTTACTGAAAAAGGAAAAAAAAAAATAAATAAATAAATCTACCATATCTATATTTTTTTTTCCTATCCATCAAATATCTCTGCAGAACGTAAATACATGATCTATTCATCTATGTCAACTCATATCATAAAGTACAAATATTTCATGGAAAATAATAGTCAATGAAATTGTATTGAAGATATATAGAGGAATGAGAATATATATCGTATCAACACGATCGTACTTGAGAGCTATCTAGTGCACGTTCACTGACATGTTATTGGCAGTTTGTGTATAGAGCTGAGGGTGGTGGACTGAAAATGTCCCGACCTCGCGTATCGGAGCCCATTTTCTTGGGTTTACGATGACGGGCATTGTTATTGGCACCGGTCGGCGCGGCAGCCTGTTCGCTTACTGTTGTATACTGTTAGTCATAGATTAATATCTATACAGGTATACATGTATGTATGCGGGTGGATGTAGGACAACTGCTGTGGGGATGTTATAGGCGAGTGAGATGTTGGTCCATACACCGCGCACGCTTGAGCAATGCGATAAATATAATCGTCCTTTGGGAACTGGGTTACCATGCTCAAACTCACACGATGGCAAAATCTTGCAAACAATTGAATTCAATTGCAATGTCTGTCATCAACAGCTAGCAGCACCCCAATATTTATTTGTCTCTACCCTCTTTTTTATTGTGTTTGTGGTACTGAAGATCTTGTGATGGATCATGTGAATTTTGTTGGATGAAACGATAGACCGTTTATTATTTATGTGTGGATTTGAATATTCATGAGAAGATTGAAAGAAATACCTGCGACGATGGTGACGACGTTGTCGAATTCGATCGGATTCACCCATTTTATCTTCGAGTGGTATCACAGCGAAAGGATCTAATGTGGTGGGTTCTTCCAAGTTGGAATGAGTGTGCCTTATCTTTGGTGTTGGTGACGATGATAATGATGACGATGATGATGACGATGATGCTGACGCTGACGCTGATGATGATGATAATGGTGATGATGCCAATAGAAATGACTCAGTTGTTTGCTCTTTTTTGTACTGTTTAGATTTTTCCCTCGCAACTGATGCCTCTTCCAATCTACACAGACACATGCACAAAATATTTATTCTTATATTCTTTGATGTAAACTTCTCATCAGCACAAAACATATTTTTTCAATCGAATTTTGAAAACTTATTTCATGAGAATTATCTGTTATCGCAGTGAGAATTGATTTCGTAAAATAACTGAGATACCGATTCATTATTTCTAAGTATTTTTTTTAATGGATATCTGAATTTATTCACGTGGATATACTCAGAACAGTTTTATCAACTCATAGCCCATAATGGAGCAATCGGAATTAATAATACTATGGTTGCTATTCCATATGCACATAAAACCACTTTCATGTAATGAAATATCCACGAAACCTTACTACGATTCTGTATAATTAATTTCGTTTTACTCGAATATTGAAGTATTACAAATCGTAGCACCATAATTTTCGCATTCTAATTGAGACTAAAAAACCCGTCGCTGTGCCGATGGAGTTTGAATTAATTAATTTCCCGAATTTTAAAGAATATTTTTCATTTTATTGACTGACCGAAATTCAAAGCCAGTGTCTTTATTATGTATACTGTATTCATTTCGATCACCAACTATTGGTTCAGTCTCTTCGATTGACAACAAAGATTCCACAGTCTGTTCTTCATTCTCATGACCAGTTTTGAATTGCAAGATCTCTGAAACATCAAATAATAAATCATTATTATGGTGATAGAAATGCATAACATAAGTTATTATCACATAACAGTTGAACGTCCATCTAATTTGTCATATTCTGATCAAATTGAATATAATTCATTCACCTGTGAGACCTTCCTCTTCAACTTGAAGTCCTTCTTTCAATACTTCCTCCCGATATTTTTCCAGCTCCTCCAGATAGCTCTTGTTTAGTTGTTGTTGGCGCCATTCCGTTTCATATTGAACACTAGGCAGTGCGATATCCCCTACGAATCCACCTAAGAAACACGCAAGCACAATTCAGATCAAATATTAATTTCAAATTAGATTATTATATTTCTCCACGTATTTTATTGTTTTTCCTATGTTTTATGCCCTATATTTGCTTTTTTTTTGTCTATGTTAACCACCGTGTATATGCGGGTGAGCGGTCGAGAATTTCCAAAAAATAAAGCAGCAAAAAGATGAGAAACGAGTAAGTATATAGGGGTTGGAAATCGCTTTTACACAAGACGGAAAAACGAATTCGTCGCTCCAATTTATCGGTAACCATAAATCACACGTCCGTTTATCGACAGAAAGAGTTTGTGTGCGTATTGTAGTAAGTATGGTAGAAGTAAACAAACCGCAAGCTAACTGTGTGTATGTTAGCTTTAGTAGTTGACATATACATGCAACAAACAATGATAAAGTATAATGATTTTCTCAATCGGAAAATTGTTATTAGCTTGAGGTTGAAATGACATGTTCAAGTGGAGAATGGCTACAATCGAGTTTTTTTATTTAATCCTCTGCAATATTTTCAGGAGCTTCTACTTTATTGTCAAAATCAGTCAAATTGCCTTGACAAATGTCTTCATAATCAATCAAAAACTCTTTTTTTTTAAACTGAATAGGACAATTATCTTTATCGAACTTGTGTAATCACATTGTTATTGTGTATTCATTTGGATAGAAAATCTACAACACCCAAGAGATTTTCTCTTCCATAATTGTATCGTACATTCCTCCCCAATGCACAATACTATGTACTGTGTTTGTGTGATTTATGTTTGCCTCAGTTGTGATATATGTCGATGAAAGTTGAATG
The DNA here is from genome assembly GCA_030523085.1 of Meteorus colon. Taxonomy (NCBI): domain Eukaryota; kingdom Metazoa; phylum Arthropoda; class Insecta; order Hymenoptera; family Braconidae; genus Meteorus; species Meteorus colon. Next base: position 72,877 of record JAPYZH010000271.1, read on the forward strand.
ATCGTACGACGACATGACTGACCTCTAACCCTCGTGTTCTTTAGATTTTCATTGACGTTAATCATGTTTTTTCAAGTGTGATAGGAGCAAGGAATAATACGATGTCATTTACAAAAATAGAGAACGATAATTTATTATTTTCAAATTTATTTGTAGAACATTTCACTATACAAATCAATGACGAACGCAGTTTTTCCTCTGTTTGTCTCTTTTACTGGCTCTCTACAGCACCAAATATATTCCAGTTGGCGCATGAATAATGAATTGGATTATTGGTATAGGAACAAAAATGGGAAAAAAAAAAATAATGAATATAGGCATTTGCTTTTCAGATGCGAATTCACCATCATGTCCGATATTCGGTTATGCAGAATTGCATTTCAACTAATTCTGATTTTATCAATTGGATCGCAACGTTGTGCGAGAATTGTGGTGAATTAATTATAATGAAAAACATTGCAGTGTATACTCGTCCATATTCATGTATGATGATGTGAATATGCTGGTGCAAGCTTCGATCAACCAGTAAATATTATTCCAACCACTACTTCATATTTTGTACCATCAATTTTTTTGTATTCTCCTAATTATTTTTTTTTTCCATATTCACATGAAGGTTGAACATTAAAATACTCACGGTTTGAAAGACAAACCTATTATATACCAAATGAATTAAACAAATAAAATAATTAGAATGAAAATAAAATTAATTATTCAATCAACGTTAATTTACATATTGGCGCATAACTGTTCTCTAGGCGTAAGGGGTATTATATCACGGAAAGGTATCACGTTCCAACACGATTAATCAGAGTATTATATTATGTATACACATGTGCATACATGCACATATATAATTGGTTGAATATACAAGTTGACTTGCACATATACACTACAAAGTCGTGAATTTGATGGTACAAATCGTGAATACTCCCTATCGGAAATAACCCACCGCGACAATTCCTATATATGGTATACATATATTATATTACGTGGGTGGTTGAATCGCCCTCACGGTTCAACCCCTTGTTATATTGGCTCGTGTATATGCGAAGGGTTCGTGGTGAGGACGGTGAATTATACGGCGATACCGGTCGCATCGGTATTGTATGTGAACACATATATACATAACCAAATATATTCATATGAAACGAATGCATATATGTATACTTTGTATATATATGGAGAAAAAGAGTGATAACGAGTGGGTGGTGGGAAATCCGTTACGCAGGGGTATAATAATATAATTATACGCATACATTGTTGCTCTCTTCCTCACACCCCGATGTATCGTACATAATGCAACATGAATTTATACACACATACAGTATTCATGCAGTCAATTTGGATAGGTAAATTAATAGCTGCACCTGACGGTAGTTATATGTGGCAGCCATTTTGCAGATGCAACTCATACACCATAAACCACCCGCGAAGCATTGTGGCCAGTGGTCCCCCTTCAATACATGCGATATATCTCTATACAAGTGCACTCATGTGTTTGCGTATATATTAATGTATTAGAATGTTACTTTGCGCATAAATGAGCACCTGATCCACTCATTGTATTCCCTTCCCGCAGGTCAAAAGTCCGGAGCAATTTTAGTTGCTATTGCATGTTTGATATTTTTATGGTTTTATCAAGCATCAATGAATGATTGGAAAATGCGATGGTAACGAGGGAAGACAAATTGATTTATATTGTGAATAAATTTACAAAATATTTATTTCGTTTAGTTACAAAATGATGCAATACAATATGATAGATTGAAAAGGAATTAGCATTATGATATTGCTGAATTGGCAAAAAGTTGAATAGATTGAAAAACGTTATGAAAAACGGCTGAACTTATAGCAATGAGCAGTAAGTTAATGGTGGATTGTCTTTTAAATTTCCTTTCATTGGTACCATAAGTTCCGTTGCGTGAGAGAGTAGAAAGATAGTGAAAGATACGTATATAGCATAGACTGAAATGAATTTCCGCTTTGCGATTTCAAACCTAACCCATATATGTATAGAATCTTTGGTCAAAAATACATTTCCTACGTTTTTCATTATTTTCCGTTTTCCTTTTCTACGTCTTCTTCACGACAAAAGGGTAATCTCAATTTCTCATAAATGTCATCGTGGTCCCTCTGAGAATAAAACTTTATCGATAAATTTTTGACGCTATCCAGGAAGAAGAAAATATCAATTATCAATTTGTAGAAATGCGAAGAAAATGTTCGAATAATAAAGTTTGAATGGTAAAAGCAATTGAGTTGTCATGTTCGGCATAAAAATTTATTCGTTTGTTTTCTTTTTTCTTTTTTTTTTTTCCTCTTTCTTAATTTCTCTCAATTTTTCTCCAAATGGATTCATTGTAGCGTACGCTCTCGATTAATGGAAGACTAGCGGTCTGTGCGTGCGAGTTGTATTGATTCGAATAGCACACGGGAGGAAAAAAAGCAGAGGGTTTAATGTAGGTGGAAGAGGTAAAGAGAAAGGAAGCCTCTCACATAGAAAAAGAGTGAAAGAGAGTGGCTCAGACCAGCGTTATATAGAATACCCATTTCTCTATCTATACAATGCACACGTGCATATTCATACCGACACTTATACCTTTATAACCGTCGGATTAAACATTTGCTTATGCTACTTCAACCTTATTTATTTGTACAAATTCTTTTCATTATTTTTTTCTTTTTCTTTTTTTTTTCTCTATTTCATATATTTATGTTTACTTGAACAAATACTCCTTTATATAATCTGATCCAATTAATTTTCAAGATTGCACAAACAAAATTTAATTTTTTTTTCTTCATTATTCCAGTTTTTTGGCTTTTGTTTTTTTTTTCTTCAAATCAGTACATATAAAATCATTGGTTTCTTTGCGTATTTGGACGGATGTAGAACAAGCGTTGGACGGAATGTGATGAGTTTTTTTTTCTGTTGTGTCTTGACGTGTGAAGGAGCGTCTGTTGGTTTCCGGTGTCGGTTTTAATCCTGCTGGATGTGTTATTCTCACGCTCAACTCATTCTTACACGTGCTGAACTATTTTTTTTTTTTTTTTCTATTTTCTTTTCGTCTCTAGAATTTATAATTGATATATATTCTGACGATTTTCAATTCCTCCATGGTGGGAGAGAGATATTTGAGTACGGTATGAGCGTAGCAGATAATGAAGTTTGCTAAAGGCGCAATTGCTTTTAATCAAATTCATTATTTCGCGCGGTTTCTCTTTACATTTGCAGTCGCTTTAGTGAAAAGCATGAGAGGTCTTGTATATTATGTGAGAGAAAATGGGAGACACGACATCAGAGGTTAAGAGGCTATCGTTTGTCGTTCTCTGCCTGACTGCACGTGGGGTTTATGTATATGTTGGAGGTTGATCTATAGCTCGATGTATAACTGAAAATCTTGCGTTTCATCACAGTTTTCTTCATTTCTTTTTTTTCAAATTCGCTGAGAAAATCGAGAGGAATAATATTAAAAGCGTTATAAAATATTTATTACAATGAAATGAATTGTAAAAAAATTGATTTAGGTTTTATTTTTGTTGTCCAGTTGAATTTCATTGAGGGAAATAATAAAAAACTCCCCATGCTTCATAAATTCGGCAGTGCCATTGTTTACTCTATTTATTCTGTCAAATCATTCTTGTGGGCTCGAAATTAATACAATAAAATTGGGAACAGTTGGAAAAAATTACATTGCTACAAATTTGACTGTTCGCAATATTACGAAAAAAAAAAGTAATTTGTTCTAATGATAGAATTCAATTCAAGAAATTGTTTTGTTCGTGTGTCCAACCAATGTATTGTGTAAAATCATGGCTATGCAGGAAATGGAAATGGTAACAAATGCAAAAAAAAATGGGAAAATATATTGTTGAATTTCCTTGTTTTTATAATTCCATTTCAACTACTACTATGCTCTTGCAAAGGTATATATATTATACCGGGATTTCAAATATAATAACATGAATATGCGTAGCGGAATCCTTGTGGCGAGAGTGGTGAAATGCAGTCATGAAAATCGGATTTTGTGACTGAAAATATCGAAATAAAACCTCGGCACTCGGAACAATATACATACAAATATACATATTTCTAATAACTCACTGCCATATATGAAATTTTTCTGTTGGTGAGAGTACGTGGGGTCCAATCAGTTACGCGAATTGATGTCAGAATTATTTTCCCGTAACTCGTTGGAATTTTCAATTGCCTACTTCTCTCTTCATACCCAAATACAACTAAATATTTTTCACTATTTGTATTTTATCGTGTTTTTTCTGTCCTACCCCAACCCATCTTTCCCATTTATTTTTTATCAGTCCATAAAATCCGATCGAGGTCAGAAAAAAAAAATTTCTATCATAAAATTCATTGAATGGAATAAATTATTCTCTATTTAACATGCTCATTTTCTCTATTGCTGTGTCATGTAAATGGAAATGTGTGACGAGCGAAGATAAAAAGATGTGATTAAAAACAAAAGAAAAGAAAAAAAAAAAATGAGAGAGATCCTCTTAATTTTTGCTTTAATTCATAAAGCGAAACGAAAGAATGGACGCGCGCGCGCGTACATAACGGAAAGTGGTCGGCTGGAACATTAGAGAAGCCTTTTCATCCCTTTGTCACTCAGGCTATTCTTTTGCTTCACGTAACCATTTCTCTCAGTAGAAACTTTTCACTCTTTTTTGCCCCTGTATTCTCTTTTTTTCCTCTACATACGTGAACATATTTTTTTTTTTTCATTTTCATGAAGTCCCACTTCGCCCCCATGTATGTACAAATCCCAGATGTATTATTTCTAGTATACACAAGTATGTGGAATATGTCTGAGCGGGTGTTGTATAGACTAAGCCCTTATCGTTTGTTGGAATCTGGTGAACGCAGCGTGACCTTGTCTCTGCCCTGAAATTCCATTCTGCATGCTCCATCTCATAGTAGACACGAAAACATTCGGAAAATTTTCCCTTCAAATAGATTGTGCTTTCCTACGATACAATTCATCGAACATCATCATTGCATTGGATTGTAAGAGAAAAAATAATTTTGAATGTTATTGATCTATCTTCATACGTGTGCATATTTATTATCTATTGAACATTCGATTAAGAAATCTTAAGAACAAATAATAAAAATGCAGTGGCCGCAGGTGGCCGCAGGTGGCTGCAGATGAAAACATGGAATAAAGAATGCTATGATATATTCAATTATACACTCATATTAATGTTTAGAATATATGAGGATGCGAATCATCAGAGCATGTCCCCTCCTCTCTAGACTCAGTTTAGAAGACTTTAATTGGCTCGCGTTAATTAGTGAGCTCGCTCGTTAGTGGTAAACGGTGGACATGCGAGTGCATATAGAGAACTCTCTTGGCTGGACGAATACTCGTTGCATCCATATATATATATATTTACACGGTATATGTATACAGATACGAAGATATGAATTTTGCTCGCTGATGGGATCCGAGAAATTTCATTCGTGAATTTCATTGCCTGAACTTATACGGAAAAATTCATTCTCAATTTCAAATAATTTTTTTGTTCACTCCTCGAATTCGTTGAAATTTTCACCAATGATACTTCGACTGAACAAAGACTATTTTTTAATCGCTATAATCATATTATTCCATATATAACATAGTTAATACAGTTAATTTTCGATATTATGCAAAATTTTATTGTGGTTCTTTTGTATTTCCTCACACATTTTCGATTACGTTCTGTATACGAATGTCGATTTTCAAAAGATATACTCAATTCATTTCAAAAAACAAACATAATTCGAAGTATAAAATCAATAAAAAAAAATAAATAAATAAATAAACAGAACAAATATGACTCATTCAATGTTTCAGATAACCCAAATTAGTCATAGCTAATATGACGCATTCTTGGAAAAAAAAGCTTTGTATATTAAACTAAATTTCGATAAATTATAGCAGATGTTTATACATTTGCCATTACATTAATATGTATCTGAGTCATAAATTTTTGTATACATTGTAATGAATATATTTGCTGAAATAATATCATATTAAAAAAGGAGTAGATAGATATTGAACCAGAAAGACAGAGAATGGGGGAAGAAGAGAGGAAGGGGAGTGATTGATTTTGAAATGCTATGCGTGGCCCACGTAGCTGTTAATATAGACTGTGCGATGACAAAGGCACGTAAATATCAGGGGGTTTTATGTAGACAGTAAAAAAGTTATCCAGTATGAGAAATTTTCATGAAATTCCATCGAAATATTACGTAGAAATATAATACACAGAGTATGTTCATTGATTCATATCTGATGCGGATGTGTTAATGAAATATTCTGTTAGATGGTTCGCAATGCGACGTAAAGTAGTCAACTATGAAAGAAATATGTATAGATATAGATGTTAGATACATAAATGTATAGATGGTCGAAAGGGATTAAGGTCAGGGAGTCGACGAGAGCGCGCACGGCTGCTCCACCCGCATATTCCGTTTTGAGATGAGACTTGAAGTTGCACCTTCAGACATTCATATCAATGTATTTATATATACTTGTGACAAGATGATGCAGCATAGCTGCGAACTAACCAACTCGTAATTATGATTATTGTTGGGATAGAAAACAAATTATGAAATTGAATTGGCGGATTCATGTCATGTGTACTCTTTATTAGTTTGATGTAGATGAGTACATCAACGCTCATTTTATTTTTATAAAAATGGAGTTTGAGACCAAATTGGAATGTTACATAATTCAAAGAATAAAATGAGACATTTCAAATGAACCAATGAAGAAGAATAAAAAATTCACTAACTCATTTTTATTCTTATCTTGAAGGGGGCGATAAGGATAATATTCAGATGTGACAATGAGGATTCAAAAGTCGTCGTAGCCGTTGTCGTTGACGCCCACCTTAATCACAGTCTCTCTGTTCTCTCTTGATTTTCGCGCACACTTGAAAGTTTGATATCTGATGGTATATTCCACCCTTAGAAAGCGTTGGTGAATTTAAATGCAAATTGACAAAATGTAAATCACTATTTCTGTCAATTTGTGCCTTTTTTTTCTTTTTTATATTCATCAATTTGTGTTATTCCCTCTTGTTCTTTTGTATAAATCAAAAGTGAAATGTTGTGACTGGTACTTTTGGTTCTCCTCTTATTCTCATCCACATCTGAGTTCGCGCACACATTTTCATCTACTTTCCGAATCTTAACTGGCCAATTCATGTAGTCGTTCCACTGGGTAATGTGCAGATTCTTTTTTCCTCCTTATTCCACGTCTCATTTCAGAAGTTTTTTTTTAATCTCCTTAATCTTCAATGAGGGCTTCGTTTTTCTCCATTTTTTTCGTCGGCCTTTTTCTTCTCTTCTGTTCTCTTCTTTCTGTTTTCTGTAGTGGTACACGTATACCCTTTTTATTTCTCTCTTTCTGCTCAGGCAGTGGATGAAGCGAAGTACTTAAAAACCGGAATTATGTTTGGAGTATGAGATATATTTGGTTGGCAAGAGTGCGCGCAGTTTTTATTACGCCCGTGTGCACACGGACTATGGAGATTTAAGTGTTGTGGTATTTTATGCGAAAAAAAAAGCAAACAGGGTCGGTTGGATAAAATATATATATAGAAACGCAACTATATGTTTAATGGTGCGTCGGTGAATTTATCTCATAGGACTTTTACGAAGTTTTGTAATTGAAAAAAAAACCAAAACAATACAAAAGGGATGATGTGGAAAAAAGAAAACGAAACTGAGCCCAGTATTGAATTTTAATAAATTAATTTTTTTCCATAAAAAATAATAATATAAATTTGACTATCCGTTTCTTGTGTACCATAGAAGATGCATTGAATTTATATGTGTAGTGAACAAGAATATTTATCAGAAAAAGATTGAATTATCAAATGAAAACTTTGAAAATTGACTTTTCAGATAGAAACTAACAAGAATAAATCTAAAACCAAGACTTTCGCATGAGATAGGATTTATTCCTTCAAATTGAACAATTTGTGTAAACGTGAGTTGTGGCATGAAACTTCTTACAGGTTTGCTGTACGTTTATTGCATATACATATATATTGTACGCAGGTTAGTATGTCTATTAACACCATATGGAAGTGGAACGGAAAAAAATGTGGCGTGGCCAGCAGCGAAAGCACACGCAAACTCTCTTCACTAATAAGACTGATATGATGAGAATATTAGAGAAAAAAAATGAGAAAAGAAATTACAATTCACATATTTACATTCTAAACTTTCGAATAAAGTTTGTGTTGATTTGAATAAATTTTTTTGAATTTCACGAAATAATTGTTCATTTTTATGGAGCTGCCGTCTTCAGTTTTTTGGCATGGCCCTTTAATAATTCGGATTAATTTTATCACAGACATATGAGAAGGACAATATTTTCATACATTTGAAAAAAGAAAAACACTTGAATACTTGCAATTGTTTCTACTCAACACAATTAGTATTTAATGGACTAATACAAAAACACAAAAATGAATTTATTTCGTAGCTACGTCTTGAATAAATATTAAAATAAACGATCATTTGGAATTTTTTGTTATCACTACCGACGACTGAATATAAATGATTTTTTTTTATTCTCGACAGCGATATTTATCTTCACAAAACTAAGTGAGGTATGTCTGACAAAAATTTGATGTAGGGTCTAGCCCATATCATTGAATCTTTGTTCATCACTCAAAATGAAAAAAATGTGACACAAGAGAAACAAATATGAAAAATGATCAAACTTCATATGAAATTGGAAAAATGGGTTTTCTGTTAGTGAAAAGTATATTTCTATCATTCTCATTCATCTTCATCTGCATTCCATTATTGTGAATTCTTAAAAAAAAAACAAAAAAAAAAGTATCACTTGGTTCGTTTTATAAAATTACTGTTTATCACCCATAAAATGAAGAGAGAACAAAAATAGATAACATAATCCAACTGTTTGAAGTATCTAAGTTAATAAATAAACTTGTAACAATTATTTTCTTTCCATGTTCAGTGGTGAATAGAGAAAACTAAAAAGGAAAACAAGACCCTTATCAGTTTTCAAACTTTAATTGCGAATAAATGTAAGTGGAACAATGATGTGTGTAGACGTTCGTAAAGTATGAGTGAAGGGCTGAAAAGATACGAGGGTCTTGTTGTGTGTATGCATACATGTGTGTGAACACGACGCGAATAGTAAATAAAGAGAGCCTTCAAGATTTTTACAACCCCCTGCATATAGTAGCGCTCGCAGCGTAAGAAGAAAAAAATAAAAACATACATATATGATAGTAGACAATATGATGAAGAAAAGAGAGATGAGGCAGAAAGAATAGAGCGAGTGTTAGAAAAGAAACATCACTCTTTTCCTTCATACTCTTTAACTTTTCTCTCTTCCTCGAAGCTTCTACCCATACCCTATATTATGTCTTCCATTCAATCTTGCTTCCGGTCAGCCTCTTGAGAAACGAGATAAGAGGCTCGCGCATATGTGAAAGAAAAAAGAAGACACTTTCGCGATTTGTTCACATCTGCTGCGAGAGAAACATCAATATACATTATTTATATAAATAAAGTATCATATGAGTGAATATAAAGTGTCGGGAGATATTTTATGAGATAGTTCTTCATTGCTTTTCCAATGCTCATTAAATTATTAGATTTCATTCCATTTCCATTGTTTTGCACGCATAATATGTTGAAAAAATTTCATTCAAGTATTTCCTTCTCTGTATTTGTTAATTAATTGATAATTAACAGTTATAACTTACCTGCTTTGCAGACATCGAGATCCAAATCATCTGAGATGGCATGAGAAAATTTTGTATTCATCAATTCTGAAATTGAAAATCTACTCTGCCTTTGATTATGATGATATTGCTGTTGTTGTTGCGGTGGTTGTTGATGTTTATTATGTATGACTATATCATTATTACTGCTATTATCTATATTATCATTCAACACGAGCACGCGGCAATTTATTTCGCATGGGTTAAAAATACAAACAATTGTTGATATGATGACAAAAATAATGCAGTGCATCCTCATCTCGAATTACTTTTGTTTTCAATTTTAATTGATGGACATGACACACCACTTCCCCCAACACTCGAATAATTCAAATAGCTGAACTCGTATAAATTTTTCACTCACGCATATTCACACAAATAATATGCAATTACATTTATTTCCTCTCTCTCCCACTCTCTCTCTCTCTCTCGCGCTCTCCTATAATCTCTTCCTTCTTTATCTCTTATCGCCACTTTGATTATTTTATTATACACAATAACTCATCAAACACTCCGGTCGCTTTCTCTTTCGGGATTTTGCAGACGGCGCGCAAAACTTTCATGTGCACCCTCTGCGGAACCTTATTCCGTTTCGCTCTCACTCTCACACTTTATTTTAATCTTGTGGCTGGATTTGGTGAAGAACTTAGCTATTCTCATCACACTTCCAATTGTACTTAATATATTCCAACAAACTCGATGATCAGATACACCAGATGATATAATTGATATTTATCTCTCAATAGATAGATTGCAACCAAGCAGTTTAATTTAAAGAAAAGAACAGATGTTTATTCTCCCCTTTTTTTGCAAATTTAATATCACATTTATACATCAGACGTATTATTTGCACTCGTAAATTTAATTGGTGAACATAACGTGATGAGTGAGAAATTGAGTTTCTACGATTGTTGGACAGTTGCGCGGTTGCGTGGCCGTGATAATCGGCCAACTCTCCGAGTCTTCGGTCAAAGTTCGAGGCAGTTGGATAGCAAAGCTGTCTTTTTTTTTTTTTCAATTTTATTTTATAATCGCTCTCGCACGCTCTTCTTACTTTCCTTCGTCCTCTTTCTCGCTCACTCAGCGTCAAACATCATCATCTTACGAACGTGGAGAACTGACTGATCCAAACCAGTGGCCGACCACACGTTCTCCCGTTTGTGTTGGTTCGCCCCTACTAGTCGTATCACGTTCGAAAGCGCGCGCCCGCACTTCTCGCCGAAGAGAGCACACCGAAGCCCGCGCGAGAGCGCGACTCTGGTGGCGAGAGGGCGACTAGTGCGACAGTGGCGGTGGTGATGGTATGGAGGGAGGTACCGGCCAGGGGGAAAATGCGAGCGTGTGAGAAAGAAAGAAAAAGAGAACGCTTCAAAATGTTGAGACATGATGTATTGGGGTGAAAACAAAAGAAGAATTTGATAAATTCATCGAATAATGAATAAATGGATTCCATTGTTATAACTTTGTTTTTATGAATTAATATCTTCAACAAATTTTTCATTTTATGTTATGATACTTGTGAAATCAGTTGAAGGAAACTTATAGACATTCAGAATAATTCATATAGATGTTATATTACCTGGGAGCCAAAATCGATATGGAACTGGATCTATATACAAGTAGTAAATAATTTGTGGCTGTGAAGTAACATTACAGTAAAAGGATAAATTGCAATTGTCTTTTTGAGTCCAAGCAAACCCGCCAATACGTTTGCGAAAATTTCATTGAGTTTTATAGTACAAGGGTAGTTCATCCGATATTATGTTGCAGCAAAGACAGTTAGAGAATAAATATGGTTTCACTGTTGTACGACTGTACTACAGACGTAATGTATCTACAATGTACTCCATTAACAAATAAAACGATAATAACTTTGTCATATTTACCATACGAAATGTCACTACGACCGATTTTTTATTACCTTGCCTGATAAAAGTACGGCTTGGATGTTTCCTATGGTTATCATACAAAATTACCAATCACTTTGAGATTGGTAACAGCAACATAAATACGTGGATACATTTGGATTAAATCTTGGACTACTCGAGCATAATTTTCACAAAAACAATGAGAACTAAATTGTAGGTTTATGATGCCTATAAAATTAATGTCGAAAATGGAAATGACAATAAATTTAATGTGAATATCAGCGATAAATTGGGAAAAAGTCAAGAGCCCTTCAAAATCACTGACATAACATTGACCGATTGATTATATGTCTTTCATGTACATTTTACAACGCCAATAATTTGCATAGCCTCAATTTCCCTCAACAAAATATTCAACATCAACAATATCATATCTATCTACATAATTTTAATTGAATACTTTATCCAGTTTTATAATTGAAATGAAATTTATTCTTTATTTTCTAATCAATTCAATAAAACAGATGTTTGGCTGAGACATCAGAAAACGTCACTATTAATACCTATAAAAAAAGGTTGAGAACCCGTCCGATAATTATTTTTCCATCAATATTTGCATTGTGTACGACAAGTGAATGATATTTGAAAAAAACAAAGGAAACAACGGAATACAGTGATTTATTCGGCGTATATGGAATTTATTTGCATTTATATGAGAAAAAAAAACAACTAAAACATTTTGCGATTGATGAACGATAATTTTTTTTTCCTCTCAATGGATAGTCTGCACCGCTGCAAGCTGATGAATTTTGTTTCGAGTGGACTTACATATAGCTTATTGCATAAAAACCAACTGAATTTTAATCGCGATAGCGGATGTATATATATATATGTGTCTCGGAGTCGATATATATGTACACATATATATATATATATATACAGTAGCGGAGCTGGTGAAAAGCGAAGGTATATATATGCATGTGGACCGTTTGACGATCAAATTACTGTCATAGGATCACCCTTTTGGTAGCCCTTCGTGTCACTCGCAGAGTGTATATAGTACAGTGGTGGAGTGGATGTATGTCCAAGCACACCGGAAACCCCATCACTATCTCTAGATAGGTATAGATCTCTATAGTATCCTGAAAGGGAGTGAAAGAAAAAAAAATGGAAAAAAAAAAGAAAACAAAGAAAGATGAATTTATTGAGGGGAAGAAGAAAAGTGTGACAAAAATTCAACGTCTTTTTTCGATTCTCATTACAGGATAAATCCGTATTGTCCATTGATTGAAGGTGAACAAGTTTTTTTTTTATATTGAATGAAATAGGTGCTCAACTGTATTCCAGTTGCAGAATGTTCAATAATTCATTTGTTCCCACTAGGATAGATATTGCCAACATTCCATGAATTTTAACGTTACATACATAATTAACGTTTCAACTTTTGACGGTGAGATCAATTTGGAATTTTATGTATGTGTGAATGGGTAGATGTTGAGTGTAGAATTAATTGAAATATGCTAACATCCTTCTGTGTATGTGTGTATGTGCGCGCGCCGTTGTAGATGCGGTATTTTCAGTAGGAAAACTATAGGAGAAGGTGACAAATTACCCGTCTGAATGAAAAATATATGGCAATAAATTATTACACCATGTATTTTCAAAATTTAATATATTTCAGAACTCTATGTATAATTGAAAGGAATTTCCATTGTTTTAATTTAAACTTTTCACTAATAGTACTTTTAGAACTTTCACCCTTCCTTATGTGATTAATTAATGACAATAAAACATTCTTCAAGTCTACACAGTACAAAAATTTTGCGTTATTTCTTCAAAAAAAGTTTATGTTGTACGGTTATTTTACATTTTTTTGTGTTAATTTGATACAATACGATTGTGCAGTTTGCTCGGATTTCTCACATAACACAAAAATATGTTATCCTATACAAAAATTATATTTTTAATGTGTAAACGTGTGACATTTGAATGCGTCATAAACTTTCACGCATTTCTGCTACAAAAGTTCACCACAAGCTTGTGTTATTTCTTACACAAAAAAAAAAAGAATCATTTTAACATAAAGCGTTTGTGTAATAATAATACAAAATTATGTATCAATAATTTCTGTACACACGATTTGTGTACAAAATGACGATTAATTTTTTACTGTGTATTTTCAAAAGATAAAAAGAATAGTGACTGAAATCACAAAACAATTCATGGAGAATTTTCAAACACATTGTTACATTTTTTAACAATCGTAGAATCCATTGAAATTGATGAAAGAACAATTATCGCACGGTTTTTATTTTCACTCGCGGAAACCATTACCTCACAATTATAAAGTGAATGCAATCAAATTAATCGTTCATGTTTCCTCGTAAATGCAACTGTTATTCACTAATCAATTCTTCATACATACATGTATGCATTTGGCTGCACGAAAATTTCACGCTCACGAGACTCAAACGAACGCACGTTAATACCAAATGGTGCAGCCAGCATGGCTGGAATGTGAAATAATTGAGGAGTGCGGGGACGAAGGAAAAAAAAATATTCCATGTGAAGTATATTTATATATATTGTTGAGCTAACTCTTATTTTATCTTCTGAATTGTTGAGGGTAATTAAATCGTCACACAACCATGGGCACAGTTGAAATTCCCATTTACCTTAATTGGATGTAAATGCTTTAAGAATACTCAAGTCCATGACCTCAAAAATATAAACAACACATATGTTTTCATTCAACATCACTTGAATATGAATAACCACTCCTTACATATGTATTCGAGTAATTTGTTGAAAGTATCTATGAAAAAAGTTTGCGTATAAACTTGATGAATTTATTGTTCGAGTATGGTTCATTATCACGCCACTCGAAATTCTCATTTTTTAAGTATAAACATTTTTTTTGTAAAATGTCGAAATATATTGTCCCAATTGTTTTGCTCACAATATCCTGAATTTCCTTGAGACATGAGTAAAACTCTTTATCGCACTCGCAACTCAATCTGTTCAAATTTACAACAATTATTTTTTAGTTTTCCATAAGATGTCCAGATGGATTTTGGATGAAAATAATTTACCTGCTTGATTTATCTGGATTGGTTAAATTATATAATGTAGATCCTGCTTCTATTACTATGTCACAGTTATCATGTGCACGACAGCACGAATCTGTTTTCATAAATTTACCAAGGGAAGTATAATCCTGGGCTTTACTACCTTGGCCACACCATTTCGTACCTATTCAAATGAGAAGAAAGGAACTTTACAATACATTCATGTGTAAAAGGTTAAAGAAATATATGGAAAGATTTTCATTACCTGGTGCTATGATGCCATAGTTAGTCGCACTAACGTTAGCAAAGTATGAACTATTGTACATATCGTCGGTAAACCAGGCTTCGTTCAAATCTGATTGGTCATCTTCGAACTGTGCAAGGACCACGATGAGAATCAGAAGAATCACAAATGATAATACTACAAGCGTTCTAATCATTTTTATTTGTTCACTGCTCACTCTATTGACGTTAGAAATGCTACTGAAATGATTAATAGATGATAGCGATCGGTTTCTGTTTGCTCAGTTTTTCGCTCTTTGAACTACACTTACTCACGAACGATTCATTCATCACATAAACAAATACGCTAGTCAACTGTCACGACAGTCAACTTGAGGTGAGATATCGCACGATGAAAAAGAGTAATATCATTCATGTGTTTCGATTCATTTATTACGAATTTTCTTAGTCCATTAATTTTATACATATCAATTTATTCAATATTTGATTACAATAAATTTCAACTAAAGATGTCTCGAAACCCATTTAATAAATCTATTTTTTGAGAATGGACGAGTATGATTCCATATATATTCGCCATCAGTCGTTTGTTCGAAACAAACCCTTTTCAACAAATCAAAATACAGAATGCCAACTGCTCTACTTGCAACAGTGCGTGCGCCTTTTAGACAGTCAAAGAATTTTTCGTCACATTGACAACTTAATCTGATAAAACAAAAGAGTGTATTATAATGATTTCCTCCATGAGACATATTAATAGACTTTGATTATTGCCGAGAATAAATTTTCTAACACTTACAAAGTCGTCGAGCCATTATTATGCAATCCATAGTTGGACATTCCACCTTTGATTTTGTCTGGACAGCGATCATGATTTCTACAACATTTGTCCGTCATGCGGTAACGACCAAAATCTTCCTCATGTTTTGCTTTATTACCTTGTCCACACCATCTTGTTCCTGTCATCAATTATGAATTTCAAATTAGATATTTGCAGCCACATCTTTTTTAATTGCTGTGATAAAATAATTTTTTTTCTGTTCCACCTGGAAATATTGTACCCCACGTCTTTATGACATTTTCTTGTGATGCGACGTTATCTATTCCAAGGTCACCAGGAACAAGGCCACCATCTGGTTGGCCAATCGATAAATGAATAAATAAAACGAATATCCACAGATTCGTCATGTTATATTCTTCTCTTTACTCTGTGAAAAATCCCCACACATACACATACACACATATCCAGATGAGAATATGTTATCAATTTTTTATCCATCACTGAACCGGTTTTTATCAGAAGAAAAAAGGAATATATAATGACAGAGCAATGTTAATTTTGATTTATGACTAAAAATGTTGAATATTATTCATGCGACATGTTCTAACGTGTAAATCTCATGCAATTCTATGCAGAAGGAAGATTTTTTTTTCAAATATACGTAGCTTATAAAATAAAGTGGTGCAGCTCTTATTGATTGAACTGATGTATATGTTCTATATTTTGAAAATATGAATCTACTCTGACTGAATAATAGTAAAGACATTGCTATAAATAATAAGCCAACTGAGAAACAAAAAAGGAGTAATACTTTGTAACTTAAATACCCATAAATTCCACGAAAATTATTCGAATTCTTTATTTTCGCCTATATCCTGTCTGTCACAACACCCATCACATTATGTACAATTGAAATGCTGAGTCCGATTCTTCACATTGACACGACCCGAGAGGATTTTCTAAGAAGTGCCGAATCGCGCACTCTTCTGAGCTTTTCATAAATTGTCTGGACCAACAGTCTACAAGACAGAAATCTTACCATATCGATTGTCAAAAATTCACCAACTGACGATAAATAAAGTTATTGATCAGTTTTTTCAAGCGTGGGAATATGTTGTTCTTTTTGTAATTTCTTCTGCTCTTGATTGAA
Source organism: Meteorus colon (assembly GCA_030523085.1). Lineage (NCBI taxonomy): Eukaryota > Metazoa > Arthropoda > Insecta > Hymenoptera > Braconidae > Meteorus > Meteorus colon. The sequence continues at coordinate 89,767 of JAPYZH010000271.1, forward strand.
CAATTGGTGATTTTATTATGTTTCCTTAAAGTATAAAATTGGGGGCAGGACAATGAAGGAGAGATTATAATATTGTTTCAAATATTTTATTCCATTCTGTGTTGCATTGAATGATATTGATAAAAGAGGAATTATAAATGTAGATGCGCGCAATGTGTATATCTTATGATATTTATTAAATGATAGTTCATGTATTTTGTTTGTTTTTCCTACACATTTTACTTTGACATTGTTAACAAGTGACTAGGTGAATGAGAACGCCTTCTCAATTCTATAAAATAATTCGTTTCATGAAACAAACACAATGAGAACTTGCGATAAATTCAATGCTAGACATGTCATAGAATAGGCACATCGTCGATTTTTCCTTTTCTTTTACAACTCTTCAACTTCTCACTTAATGATTATGTTTCCTAATGTTTTCAGCCTGTCATCATTCAAATGATTATGACGGTCGAGTATCTGATACAATGGACATTGTCTCAACAGTCACAAATTTCTTTAGAATTGAAACATACTTTCGTTTTCTTTTGCGAATGAACAATACAAAGTTTTATGCTTCGCGAAATAAATTTCCTCTCAGACAATATAACTGAAACACACACACTCAAATTACCTCACACATTATTTCCGAGATTTAATTGTCCGCGTGCAAATCAAAAAACTATGTACATTATTTAGTATAATACAACCCAGATGTAAACATGTCGAGTTTAATTATTGAATAGGAGAAAAAACTATCATGATGTATAGACTCAATGTGAGTCGTTGAAATAATTATTGTGTGAAGTTAACCTGAGAATCATCCTCATTATCAGTTTTTTTTCCTTCATTCGTTCATGTTTTTCTTTCCATTATTACATTGGCATGAAGACAAAAACAATTTTTTCGTAATTTCCATCACCGGACATCCGGTAACTATTCCGTCATCATTATTAACATTATTCTTTGAAATTGTGATATGCGGCATTCGGATCAGTCAATATTTATGGAAACATAGGAAAAAAAAACATTTTCTCTCTTCTTTTGTGTGCATCACGCGGACATAATTTTTACGTGACATCTCGGTTGCGCTTCACTTTAGTTGCTCAGGCATACACTCATTCATTCATAATGAAACAAACTTACAAGCTCCATTATCGAAAAAAGAAAATATTAAAAACTAGAATATTATGAGAATAAAGTCTTACGCCTTTATTGCTTTATATACCTATCCTCAGACATGATTCACGAGTTGTCAATTGGATAATGAAGAGAATATCGCGGATTGTTAATAATAATAATAATAATTGTAATGACAATAATAATAATAATAATAATAACAATTAATAATGAAAATAACAATATCAATAATAATAGTGATGATAATATAATAGCAATATCGGTATTAATAATTAAAATAATAATAAAAGGATAAATGTCAGTCCCATATCCGTCCCTCAGGCATACAAGTAATACTAGTAATTCGTATTTTTAGCATGTTTTTTATTTTTTATCCGTTCTCAATTATTCCTTCTTTTATATTTTTTCTTTTTGTGTTTTTATATCTACAAGATTGTGTAAAAACGTACACAAAAGCTACGAATTTAATCGTTTTGTCGTACCTCTTTACATTTTCAGTCTCATTATATTCCTTTTTTTTTTATAACGCCACCTCTAGTTTCATTTGTCCATTTGAATATTTGTGCATGGACCGTTAATTGTGAACTCTATTTTTACAGACAGCGACTCGCGTGAAAAGGCACTTTTTTCCCAAATTGTTTTGCTAATTTTTTCCTAAAATACTAATGTATTAATTTTATTCAACTTTCAAGCGTTTCAGTCACTCTTCTTTCTCTCATCACATGCATTTGAAGTTCTGACGGAGAACTGAATGTTTGGAAGCTCACTATGGTTTTCTTTTTATTGATATGAGCGGAGATCAAAAATGGAAAGTTCATTTCTCCAATATTGGCTTTGTATATTGTTCCTGTATTTTTTTTCTTTTCTTATTTCTCATCATTTGCTTCATGTTCGCTGCGTCGTCGGATCTCGAATATGGTAGAAGAATGGCAAACGCGATATATCAGAAGGCGAACCCATCGTCCTTCGGAGTTATGAGCTAGCAGCATCTTCTGCATTTCTTTTTGTGTTTATTATTGTTTTTTCCGCATCTTGAGGATCAGTGAACTCACTCTTTCAATTCTCTCCCTCGTTATTCTCCATCTTATTTCACATTTCTTATAACTGTATGTATGCCCTAATTTCATTCTTCCATGTTATTTTGTATCTTTATCACCTTCATCATCATTATTATCATTATTATTACTATCAACTTTTTTTGTTCTTTTTCGTTTTGGTTTCCGTTCACACACTTATGCATTATTTCGTCAATTTCTCCGACAGTTGTAAATAATTGTCGCACATTTTTTACGAAAGTATTGAATCAAACACACTGGCCGGGAATGGCTTTCGTGAATGATGCGAAAATAAAATATATTGATCTGGTCTGAGTTTGACTTCGTCAATGAAAGACAAGTAGAGAGAGAGAGAGAGAGAAATAGAAAGAAGAAAAGAGAGAAAGAGGATGAAAATACGGTCAATAAACGTAGATCGTTTTCAATTGGTCCTTGAGCTCAGGTGGAATGGCACATGTGTCCGAATTTGATTTCTTTTTCACGAGACGACGCCAACGTCCACCAAAATTTTTGCGGAATTCTTTGGCAAATCCTGCCCGATCTGTCTGCATACCATGTACGAGTGCATTCTGAAATTTCAAAAAGGATGAATATTATTGTTTGATCAATTACTAAGAATTTTCAATTCATTTTTGTCTCTAATTTTTTTCTCAGTTCATTATCAAATTAATTGTTTTCCAGACTATACAATCGGCTCATCGCCAACTCTCGCAAAGAAGTATATACTCGAAATTATTTGGCAAAAGTTTGCATATAATGTTTCGCTCATGATTACAACGAGAGCTAGAAAACCACTTTTACATTATATCTGCACATAAACATATTTATGAATTTATTTAACTTCACGTCTCCCCTATAGACAAACTGGTGTGTCGTTTTGTGATCGATAAAATACCCTCTACACTCGGCGCCATACAGGTTATGGTCGTTGAACTCATTGGAATATGAGACGAAAACCATCTGTAATTTTTTTCTTTTATTCGAATACAAATAAATATTTGTAAATGTATATTTTTTCCAATAGAGATATTTCAGTGATACATCTCCAAAGAATGAAAAAGAGAAAAGAATGTAAAAGATCAGACTGATTTATCAGGAGTTGTTCTTCATTTTTGAGTCCAATTTTTAATCAAAATCGAATTTATTCATCATTGCAAAAAAGAAAAAGATTTTTTTTCCATGATCATGGGGAATGTCAACCGTTCCATTTTCATCAAAATATATCTATACGTGATGCCTCCTAATTCACACACAGAGAGTGTCCTCAATTCCCTTTCTTGGAAGGGTGAGATGAAACGAGTGAAGGAAACAGAGTTGAAGGAAGAGAAACTTTGTGGAAGTGAGGAAATAAAAGAGGATATAGGAGAAGCCACAGCTGTCGCGTCGGGGGTCTGTCTTAGCCTTATACTTCGTCGCCGCGTCGGCTGGCAACCATAGTATATATGTCTTCTGTTTGAAACCGCCCACCCACGCTAAATTTAGCAACGTGCTGAAGGGGCAACTTGGCACAACGAGAGTGGTCATGCATTGAACCATTTATAAATGGCAGTGGCAGTCGCGACGACTTTTTTTTTCTTTTAATACTATCACTATGTAATATTTGTGTATGTTTACCCTTGCCAATTTCAATGAGACAATGCGACCATAAAATTTTTTGTTCAACATTTCACACGAAGCTATTCTATCACACAGGGCTGTATTTTACTGGTGTCAGAAAAGGGGCTCAAGTAAATTTTCTACGTCAAGTCATGTGTTCCTTGTTAACCTATAATGGACGGACTAATCTATGCATATATACATATCATGTTCACAATCATAATTTCTCTGGTAATTTTGATGATCGATACTCGAAGTTAATTACAGTATGAATAAAGAACCGAATTTATTAGTGACTGTTCCAGGATTTATAAATGCAAATTATTTCTGCCCGCTTAATCGGTTGATGAGATTAATTGCTCAATTTTCGAATCATTCCCACAGTTTATAACACCCTCGCTTATGACAAATCGCAGCACATGGCAGCTCAAAGTATGAAGTTGAATACCCGGAAGTACTTTTGTCTTGGACCAATGTTCAACAGCATTTCCGTAGTTTAAGTTGCCTCTTCAAGATCACCCATAATTATTCCAGTAGTTCATAATCGACAAAATATTGTGTTATGGAATGGATGTTTTTGTTGAAATTTCTACTGTGTGATAAAACCGTGTTGGGCGTTGATGCAAAAGAAATAATTCACGCTGCAGATCGAAACCCAGTCGCGACAACCCGACTAACAAGTGGAGCGTGAAACAGTGATTCGACGACAATACACGTCATGATGTTCATATTCATGAAGTGTAGTTACACTATTGCCTACTTTATGTTAGTATATGTTATAATAAATGTACAGTAGAAGCCATTTGTATACTGACGCCATATGCGGTCACTGATGAGGCAATGTTGCCAATTGTTTGGAATATTTCTTTTGTTTCTTTCATCAAAATTTTATTTTGTATTTTTCTAGCATCAGCATGAAGATGAGGTCGCGATGCTCACGTTCATACATACGCGTTTTTAGTACACGCTCTCGCACGCGCGCGCCAGCCATTACAGCACACGCGAGGTCTCGTCCTTGAGCAATCGATATTAATGCAAACTTATTATCAACTGTCGCTTTGGTCTCCATCACTATTCACAGGTCATTTAATGGCGTTATTTCAATGATTCGAAAAATGAATTGTACACTCTGAATAATATGAAGGCGAGTTTAAATATAGAAATTAAAATGAAATTTTCGAATATATACCGAACTTTTGTTTGAGTTTTGTAGATTTATATTTGGCCTACTGTAACGTTGATTACGCGGTGTATGAACATGTTTTCACAACTGTACTATCTTGGTAGACATCTCGCCACGTAAATATTACGAATATATCGTTGCGCACGTGTCACAACTTGATCATCAATAGAACTCTAAATATAAGATAAGAAATTTAAACTTTGATAAATTTCGATTCTATCTAAACACATGAGAAAAAAATTTAAGACGAAATTCATAATAATTTAACCTCTCTTATCATTTATTAAAATTCAATTATACAAGATATATATTTACCTGTTCGTTGTACAAAGTATACTGTGGTGGTGGTGTATTGGGTGATGGATATGGCGGTGGAAATTGCCAAACATATTGATCACCATTTGAATCCGTAACAAATTCAGTATTGCCATCATCAATACCATTTATTTCCAAATTATTAATACTCATCGCTGGATTGATGATACCATTTGTACGTATATCTTGACTCATTGTCATAATTGTCTGTCCAGTGGTAGTTGCTGTTGCGACAATGTTATTATTATTAATAGTATTTGGTGTTGTTTGCATCACTGACGATTGGTCCGTATTGTTTTGATGATGATGGTGGTGATGATGGTGGTGATGGTGTACTTCATCATTAGCGTTGTCCTCGCGTTTCCTCAATTTGCTGCGGACAAGCCGTATTGCAATCATTGTACCGTTGCTCCCAACCATTTTAAGGTATAGGCGCGCTAATGTTTTTTCAATGTTGGATGGAATTTTTGCGGCAATTTTGACTTTTACTTAATTCTCGATTTTGATAAATCGAGAAATTGTTTCAACTAATATTACACGAAATATCGATTGGAATTTATTGATATCAATAGATAAATCCCGACGAGAGTTTTCCCCGATTGTCAAATTCGAGTCAGAAGCATACAAGAGAATGAGTTCTCACGCTTCCATATACATTCATGAGTTCATATATCCCGTAGGACTACTCTTGTGATATGATAATTGACGAATTAGCTCACTCAATTCCAAATCCAATGGAATAAACAAATAATTCGTTGAATATTTCACTTATGTAGAATAATTGAAAAATATATTGATGAAATATAAATTTTCTAAGTGAACAAATAAGAAAGTTATCTGTTGTGTTTTTTTTCTTTTTTTTTTTTCGACTTAGTATGTAACACCTTTTGGAATATACACACACTCGGTCGATAAATTATATCATTACATAAATTATCACGTAATTTCGTTTAATGTCAGTTGATTATCAATTTTATATATATGTATATATATGTATGCACATATTTATTTATATGTGTACTTTTTCTCACCTTTCAATTTACTAATGCACAAGAATTACGCTGACTAGTTTTATTAATCCTTGGTAGTTTGATAAACCTTTTATTTTTATTAACTTTACGAATTAAATTGTGCTATTATGAAATTGAATTTCACTGTATATAAATTAAATTATTAACAAAGTGTGATATTTTTGTTTTTGTTTATATTCAAACACTAATAAGAATTTATAGAGTCCATTGGAAAGATATTAGAAATATTGTGGATTCACTACGGCGAATATCGACGTCGACCAAAGTCGCCTCGACACTCATCGCTCGTATAGCCCAACGATGTGAATGAAGTTCTGAGCCTACGACTGCTCAGCGCTGTGTCTTTATACACCATTGACTGACGTCACAACGTTGCTTGTGTATTATTGGTAGGCGCAATGAGAATACAGCCAATACCATTGGAGAACGCGCGCGCGCAACTCTTGACTGGCTCGTACGCATTTATTCGAAATGGTCAAAAGTTTTTCGTCTTCGATAATAATGTAAGTTCAATAATACGTTTCATTTCTCGTTGCATTGACGTACTAATATAACGCGCACCGACGATTCTGTCCCATAATGCTTAATATTGTTCAGCTGAATAAAATGAGCCGATACCGAATTATAACTTTCATTATTTTATTTTTTTTTAACAATATTCGGAAAATTGAAAAGTAACGAAATAGAATATATTCAATAAGTTTTTTTAATTTTGTATGAGAACTTTTTCCTCCTCTACTATACACAACAATCAAGTTTCGCGTTATCGCGTTCTTTGTTTTGTTGTCCGAAGTATAAATCGAGATTGGAAAAAGAAGAAGACGACGAAGAGCAAAAAAAAAAACGTATCGCTTACGTGCATGGTGGTCGCACGGCAGAACGCAGAGAGGTGACTGACTCGTTTTCTCGCGTTGCATATTTTATTTTTTATTTTATTTATTTACTTACATATTTTTTTCCTCGTTTTAATTGTTGTTTTTGAGTTGAGCTAAACGCGAGCTGGGTGTACATACAGTGAGAGATAGCTGAGAATAAATTTAGCGACATGCATTTGCATGTTTGTCGGCAACGTCCTATTCAACTTTATTTACATACAATTTTTTTCTCCCCATGTGGCGCACAATTCCGTTCTATTTTTTTCCTGCAGGTAAATCCGCTAATGTTTTATCTTTTTTATGTATAAGATAACAAATCAGAGATACTTGCACAGATAATGTGGTTTTTCTATGAAAAAATATCCACCAAAAATTTTCAAACAGAGACTAAAATAAAAATGCCACAATCTATACTTGTTTGTATTGTATCGTTCTAAAAAATTCATTCACATTCGTTTGTCTATATAAAATTGGCCCAATATTGAATATAATTGAATCTTGATCAATCAACATCTAAATCATTCGATCTGATCATTCACATGAAGGCATCGATTATCATCCGAGATCTTTCGAAGAATTATTTTACTCGTGAACCTTGGAGTGCATTTATCGGTTATAACCAGAAATCAACACGATTTAATATATGTAAGGAAATAATTAATTGCTTATTAAACATACATATGGTTTTCTGGCAATTGAAAGAAAAAGGAGAAACAGATTAAATATGTCGATCATCTACGCAGTGTTCGCACACTCAATAACAATCCATAGGGTAAGTGTTTAGGGTTGGTCCACATCGAGGACGATATAGCAATGCAATTTGTCTCATTGATGGTTATACCACAATATCATTATAAATAAAGACGTGATTTTACAGTATTCGCTAATCAAATAGGCCAATAGAATGCACGTAAAGTTCGAAAAAATATATCTTATGGATTATATTATTACACACCACATTTATTAATAAGAACTCGAAGTGAGTAGCGTATTATCATATTTTTCTTGCCAATCGTCTGATGTCATCTATCACTCGCTACAAGCTATCACATCGTCTTGACTCATCAAACTGATTGCTGAACAGAGCTTTGAACTATTTATATGTCGTTAGAAAAATCAAATGATAATCACTTGTAATTAAATTGACAAATATAATTTACAAGGTTTCCAAAAATACTGCGTCAATATGTGAACGTGAGGGAAATACTCTAAGAATGTTGGGTATTACCTCGATTGAAAAAACTGGTGGGATGAAATGTAGTGAGTGCACTTTGAATTCACAACGGATTTCCCCGGATGATCATAATTTTCTTCCAACTTCTTGATATTGATAAAAATACAATGAAAAAAGAAAAAGAAAAACACTAAGAATAAATACTAATCTATGAGTGGCTATATCCGATGTGTAGTTAACAATATTCTATGGAATTTATAGTTAATTATAATTGTCATCTTGTATGTCAGTGTGATAATGTATTATTTATAGAGCGCAATTTAATGAAGAAAAAAAAGAAGAAAAAATGTGATGGGGTCATCGATATGTTTATCAACAAATGTGAGTAATTGGCTCAAAGTTTTTTCATTCTGTGTTTCTGCATGATTCTATATTACCTGATAGAATTTTACGAGGATAATTAGAACTAAGTTATATCGCATCATTTGAGAGAAAGTATTATAAAATGATTTTTCGAGCTTTCGACTATTTAGTTTAGGAAAATATTGTTCGTTCGAATATACATACATATATGCACAGAGGTTGAAGTAATACGAAGCTCCGATTTGAATGTCCAAGAATACAACGCTTGTATGCAAGATGTCGACCACCACACACATTTAGTATTCGTTTTTTCATCGTCACTTATTTTGTCGTCTTACTCTTCCACCCCTTTGTATCTCTCATTTCTACTCCTTCTTCTTCTACTTCGTTTCATTGCGTTTATTTTCGAATTCACCGACGACTAGACAACCCAATATTATTTTTAGTCACGTTACTGCCAGAATAAAGAGTTTTGTTGAATCATCTATATGAATTATAATTCTAATATTTATAATACAACATTTTTTTTTTCTATTTCGACGTAAAAAGGGAGTCCATAATTTCACGAACTGTTATATCATTTTTTTCTCAGATTATATTTCTTTACACGTTTTTTCTTTTATGAGGAGTTCACACGCATGAGTGAATGATAGATTTTCTGAGAATTAAGTATTAATATTTCCCTACTCACACATGAACATTGATGATTTCGTCAATTTTATTTCAACAGTACAGTTATCTTCAAATATTAATGATGCGATTGGTGATTTTAATTCTTCGAACACATCTTCCTCGTTTGTTGTTTGATGATGAAGTATATAATTCGCGATCATTGATTTTTTTTTTCTTCAGTATTGGCCTATCAGTAGTATACTGTAGTTAACTTTTCAATGTTTTTTCATACGAAACCATAATATGCGTATATTATTGTTTATGCCATAAAATTTTTAATACGTCTGGCAAATATTCAATTTTTTATCTTATTTATCCGCATTAAATTGTTGTTGAAATGCTCGTGAACATTAATTGCCATATTAATGTTGATGAGAATAAGTAACATCAATAATTAAAGAAAAATAATTTTTTTCCTTCATTTTTTGCTCCGTAGTCCAACGTTTATCGACCGAGTGTTGTTTTACATACCAATATGAGTGAACCAATTGCATGAAGATGGTTCATGAATTTGATTTGCATTGCCAATTCCTTTCCAACATTGATAAACATTCCTATATATAATAATGAGTTGGTTTATATAAAAAATGCATGAAAAGTACCTGATGGTAACGGCGAGAAGAACAATGATCACCCCAACAAGTACCATGGCAATGACTACGCCACACATCAAGTACAATCCATCCCCCGGTGGATCTGAAATAAAAATGAACAATGTTAAATATTTGAAAATTTCACTATCATCATGATTACAAAAATTGAGCGAAGATTAAGGCGTCAAGCATTACAGTGTTTCTATATTCGCATATAATTCAATCACACAAACACCATCAGAGGATGAAAGTATGATGGTGTACAAAAAAAAATAAATGCACAAATGAACATGTACCTAATATGTTTTATGATGTAGTGAATTAAATTTTGAACAACAACAATAAAAACCTGGGACGAATATTATACAGAATTCATTGGGTTCGATTAAAAAGGATTTTTTATTGTTCATCCTGAAGATGATACTTTGTTCGTTGTGTTTTTGTTTCATCGCAATGTATTTGTTTCAATAATATTTTTCCTCCACAGTTAGTCCAAGGCAAAGATCGCGCGACCTTCCATTCCCGGATTCATTCTCATGACCGATGGACAGTTGCGAAAGAACAGGAAATTGATAGTCGAATGATATTATGCTCAATGCATCATTTGAGAACGGAAAAAATTTCTGGTATCCAGTGAAAAACCGTGATGAATATCACAGTAGGAATACATTTTTCTCAACAATTGTAAAATTTATGTCCATTTTCAACCGTCGGACATTATTCTTTAGTTCTTTCTCATTTCTGCCGTGATTCAGGTGTCCGTGTCCCACATTGAAAGGCACGAGTGAACGTCACATATATACATAGATATATCTACACATATTTATGTGCCGTTGCTTGACGTGAGTCCTAAGAAAGTGACGAGAATCAACCCAAGGCAAAAGGTCTCAGCCAATTTTTTACTTTTATTATCATAACTGTCAATCGTGTAAGTCGGTATGGGTCAAGAGCCAAATCGCTTCGAATCATTTTGCAATATGCCGGGGGAGAAAGAGATTTCTTCATCTTTTGTGAATCAGTTGGCTGTGTTTTCTCCTGATATTTCGACGGAATTAATTTAATTCCTTCCGATGGACTTGCACTGGGCAAATTTTCTTCTGAACTTATTTCCGTATCATCAGCACAATAATTTGAATAATATTCAATTGTTGTAAAGAAGAAAGCAAATTGATAATGTCGTTTTCAAGTTGGAACGAGAAAGTATCCTATGCTAAAGTATAAAATGTCTGTATATATCTACATGTTTGACACCATTGAATTGAGGTTCATATTTGCGATTCGAAATCATAACAATCGGATAAATTTTAATCAAAAGATAAGATTCATTCTGTTTCTTTATCATTTTGATTTCTATGAATGAAAAATAACAATCACTCATCAACACCGATTCAATTTTGATATCAATAATATTCTAAGAATTGAATGCTATAAATATTTATGGGTTATTCCAATGAACAAATTGTGGATGATCTCAAATAACGTTCGGACAGGAAAGAGTAATAATGAATACGAATATATAGAAAGCAGTAAAACGTTATCTTGATCACATCATCATATTTGATGGTGATAAATATGGTCCGAGTGATTAACGTGATTGATTCCTACGAACTACATATATATGTATCGTAATCGAGAAAATAAAGACCATCATTTATAGATATCAATAGATATCCCTTATAAGTTAATTATTGCGTCATTTACCCAAATAACCATGTGAATTATTTATTTTTGGGGTACAATTGAGCGCAACGGATGTAATTAATTAAACAATATCTAAGTAATGAATGTCACATAAATAGATTTTTCATGCCCTACACCAGAAATGAATATAATAGTCGTGCTTGTTCTATCATTTTACGTTTACGAGTATGAACGAAAAGGAATCAGCGCAGAACACCATCACGAGTCAAATTAGTTTGAGGAGTACAAAGTACATCGCCAATCGTCATACAACTCAATAGAATGTTGAACTGTTAATAAGTAGTGAGGAGACAAAAAAAAATATACAAGATGACGATAAGACAGGCGATATATCAAAGGCAATTTAAAGTAGAGCATTCACTTTACATTCTCAATTTGATTACATGTATCAATGAATATTTAAAATAATTTACACTGATGATGATTTGATGTAAATCATCAGTTAATCAATATGTTAAAAATAACAAAATATTTATTGTGAGTCAACAATAATTTATGATAGAAAAAGAAACAAAATTTATCGATGAAGTTATGCGGCACGAAAAAAATGATTTAGAAATGACATTTTTTTCTTCAACGATTGAATGCCTTCTGAAGTTATTCGAATAGTTTGAATACGATTAGTTTAGTGTATTCGACATTGGGATTCTCATCGCATTACAAAATGAAAACATTGTTTAGATATAATTAGTGTACAATATGCTTTCATCTGTCCATGGACGTGTACATTTTCTATAAAGTTATCAGAAGTGCTTGAACATGGCTGAAGACAGTTAATTTACGTAAAATATATGAATTTAGACAGACATAATGCATTTTTCACTGTGGTGATGTGAATATGAATGCAAGAAGAGTCTGAAGTCTGGTTGTTAAGTTATTAGAATCCACACCACGAGATTGTTCGTCAATTTCAATTGCGTTTCATATAAAGTAAGGTTAATTAAACCTGAACTTAATAATGCGCTCGAATGCATCCCTGCGATGCCAATTCACCATCAACATGTGATTGCAGTTGATAGAAAAAAAAAAATATGGAAAGAAAATGATGCAAATATAAAGCAAGTTTTGCATTGGTAAATATTCCAATGAAGAATCTAAATCCTAATCCAAAAAGTCATAAAAGAAAGAATGTAAGTTTTAAAAAATATGTCCCGGACCTAGTGTAAGCTATTCGTAATACACGAAGTAAAATTTGCACGTTGGAAGGCCCAACGGAATTGAATTGTTTTTTTCCGTCCAGTCCTTTCTCTCCTTTGTTTCGCTTGTGGTCAAAAACCCGGACCTAGGCGACATGCGAATGGGGTGGCCCACGACTAACCCAGCCTGTTTATGATGGAGGAAAATATCTGCGTGAAATCGCAACCGACACAACAAAACCAGTAGTCTTTTCACATCCAGGATCGAAGCAAGCCGATGAAGACGCCCAGGACATACAAAGCTTGAAATAAAATGAGCAACAGAACTGATTTACTTCACTTCAACATTTACGTTTGTTGTATTTTTAATATAGGTTCATTGGCAAATATCTAATGGATCTTCGTTCAAGTGTTATGCGATCTCTGACGTAGATGAGACTTGAAATATAACGAGACGCGGGGCTTTTACAATCTATTTTGGTTTCGAGTGCCTGTTAGTGTTATAAACGTGACGTATGTATTCAAAACGATAACGCTGACTGTTTAGGATTGTAAATATTATTTAGAAACTGTATGGAGAATATATTTAAAAATATTTTATGAGATGTGAGAGCTCAAGAAATTTCACTACTGCGATAAAATCGAGATTAAATTATCATTTACTTTTTTTTATAAATTATCATGTACTTTTCGAGACGTAACAAATACAATAAGTTTATACGTTGAAGACAATAATAATAAACGCACGATTGTGGGAAATATCAGAGATTATGGATATGCAAGAAGGATCGAGAGAAAAGAAAAAGTAATTCATCATTGGTTTTCTGACAGTTCGGGTCGTCATTGGAAAAAAAAAATTCTCTCATCCTTCGTCCACAAGTCATATGTTTACACAAAAAAAATGGATGGAAGATGAGGACCACATACACACATAGCTAACATCATATATTTTGAGAACCTCTACCTGTGTCAGCACAATACAATTCATTATATCAACGCAAAATGGTCGTGAAAAAAAAGACGACAATTTATTCCGTAAGTTTATTCTTGGACACAAATATTCATAATTTGCTGATTTTCAATCATATTTTTCCATTGGAAATTTCATCTATGACTTAGATGTCTTGTCTAGTTCAAAAAAAAAATGATTGAAGATGTTTGTTACAGTGGAATTTGCATTGCTTTGATGTTTGTTTTTTTAAAAAGAGCGTGAAATATATTGTAGACAAATGTGAATTTGATTTGTGGAGGATACAAAACGTAAATATAATAATACGGCACTGAAATAACGTTCTCACATGCATCAACCCTGAATCATATGGGCCTATGGTAGCCTAGCAACGGCTGGCAATATGAGTATATGTATGATGGCTTGCCATATATGTATAGTATATACTTTCACTTTCAGTCCGGATAAATATTGGCTTCACCCTCGCTCGGAGACTCTTCCATTGTGTATACTTTCCACAACATTGTGATGCAATATTTTGCTTTCAAGATGTGAAAAAATAGTAATAATAATAATAATGGTGTTGATGTCAGTTTTTTCTTCAATACTATAATGAAAATAATCTTCATGTTCAATTATTTCCTTCTTACAGATACTTTCATAAATTGATATATTAAACAAAAGATGTATATATTCATATAAAAGTATTGTAAATATAAAACTTTATCGCAATGAAAAGAAATATTTCTAAGTTCCGGCTTTTTGATTGAACCGCATTCTATTTTGTATCTCCAGACGTTAGAAAATTTTTCCTAGACTGCCAGACATGTTTTATGTTACCTATTGACCACACCTATTGAAAATGAGATGAATAGGCGTTAGAACGGGTGTGAAACCCATGCGCTTATATATATATATATATAGAATTGAATTGCATGTCGTGAGCATGCTGATATCACGTGGGTCGATGGATTTCTATGGCGTTGAAGCCAAGAATTCTATTGTCGCGCACGTGTTTGTACCAATGTGTCTGATGGATAATTTCCGAAAGCGAAAAAAAAATATTAATTTAATCTAGAATTGTTTTTTTTTCTCAAGAATAATACATGTCTTCATAATTACGTATCCGCATTGTTGAACATAAAAGCCAATGCGAATAAAAATAGAAATAATTTATATTTGTTATTGTAATTTGGAAAGAAAAAAAAATGTGTATAGAGATGGGAGTTACCTGACAAAAGGTCGATTGTCACGCGTAAAATATTCTAAATTGATATGATGCCATCACATACGATGACATATTCAAAATAATTTTCGTGCCAAAGTCATTTAACGTTCGTCAAGCATATATTCCTGTTTGGCACAAAATTCAAGGACCACCTCATGTACGTAACCACTAGAATTAATAAATGAATCAAGGTCTACTATAACTTACAGATATGATAAACAATATTGTGAAGAAGAAATAGGTAGAACCAGAAATAGAGTTGCAGACGAGGGTCATTGTCTCTACAGACCAATATGAGGAGGATTAAAAATAAGTTTTCAACACCGAGCTATATAATTTGTGACGCACAATATATTCAAACATGATCAATCAGCCTGATTCCGATTATCCATTAATCTCAAACAGTGATGGGAAAACTCACGAATCAACAAAAGATATCACTGGATGTTGATGATACAAAAGAAGTTGTTTCTTTTGAATACAAGTTCATTGGCATGTGGGCCCACTAACCGTCAATTACACGCCTCATTGGAAGGCAACAGAGAAAATAAAGAAAGCAAGTGCTGATTGTTATAAGTCCATCGACACTGTAAATCGATTCATACAAAGCAAAACTTCAATATTAAGTATAAAGCTGCTATTTTTTCCTGTATACTATATCACCCGAACTCATAAATTACAATTTGTCTTGTTACGATTTTATGTGTGACATTGGAGACGCAGAATGAATTAAAGGAAGCAGATAATATGAGTGAAACTGCGTGAGAGAACCGGCTTGAGAGTTCAGGGGAGCAAAAAATTTAAAAACAAGTATTGGAGATATAATAAGTTTCATCCTTTTCTCTTTCGTTTTTATATATACATATATACATACAGTGCAAATGTGGATCTCCTTCAACGTCTTCTTCATTTTTATTTCTATTTAGCATTCACCCTTTTTTCTCCTTATCCCTTCAGCAACAAAGTCTATTTATAACCGACGTGCAAGTCGATACTATGTACTACTATACACGTATGTAATGCTACAGATTATCTCCATGTGAAAAAAAGTTGAATATTTCATCGTGAATAACATACACGGCCTCATTATTAAAGACGATGGCTTTCTAAATATAGAATTGAGATACATCAACTTAACCGTCATGATTCTGAGAAAGAGTATAATAAAAATCTAATCTTTGTGATGGAATATATGATGTGAAGAATGGATAAGAAGCTTTTTGCGAATTAAAAAAGTACAAGAATATCAATTAGATAAAATATTAATTGAATATGTTGGGGCGATGATGATGATAAATAATTGTCAAAAGCATCTAATTGTTCATAATATTTAATTAACCTTGTTTGTTATATCATTTTTCTTACGCAACTCAATGGAAAAAATGAACGATTCATTATTTTTTTATTTTTTTTCTTGTCATACAAACTGCGTCATTACAACATACGGTTGTTATTGTAACATGCATGTTTTGATGAATGTCGTTTTGCTCTTCTCTATACTCATATCATTCAATTGATATAGTAGAAAAATGTTATTTCTTTCAGATACAGGTGCTGATGACTTGCGTTCCTCCATCCTTCACAATAACAACTTTATAGATGAGAGGATACGTTTGATGTGCAAAACATTGGCAACATGTTTACAAATGTTTTTCGACTTTGTCATATAAAAAATATCAAACCAAAATTCTGATGTCTTGGACGATAGATGGAACTAACCAGTTCAATGGCTTTACTCTTGTTTGATGTGTCACAATTGGCCGCACAGCACATCAGTCTCAAACATTAATGAATATTTTTTTATTCCTACCATCTGACTATGTTTATTTCGTTTATTATCATCATTTCAATCGGAATCATCAATATTTAGACTCTCAAGAGAGTGATGAAATAAATTAACCAATGATCTCAATATATTGCAAAAATATATTCCCAAGTGGAGAAATGAAAATATACATTTTTTTCAAGACGTTTCTTCTTGACCTTGGAAACGCGAGTGTAGACAGTCATTAAAGGCATGACGCCGTCATGAAAGTGGAGGTCATGAATAGCAGCACAAAAGGATCGACCAGCAAGACCAGAGAAGCAAAGTTAAGGTCACTGTGCCCTTCTTTTTTATACATTGTACTACACTATGTATAGCGCTAGTTGTGAGGGTATTTTTCGCACATAGGTAGAACAAATCTATGAATATTATTCCACACGATATTCTTCACTTTGCCCATGAAATATTTTGTATCAAACTATGTTATTGCAGCTTTTTGGATGGAAAAACAGTATCACACAACAGACGAATCAATAATTGTTTCCTCTTTCGTTATATTACAAAGCGACGTCATACATGAGTTTTGTTATTGTATACACAAAAATTTGCGTCATTCACGGCGTTTTACGTCATATTTATATGACGTTGCCTCATTGATTATTATGAAATGGAAGAGGGTCGTGACGAATTTTACAGCCTAGTTACCCTGCTTGAATAATTAATCAGGAGGTATAGGTGTGAAAGAATAAAAATACTCTTGAAACTAAATTGGACAATCATTGACGTAGTATTTTCAGATTTGAATTCAATTAATAAGTTAGTACCAATTCCAGTAACTGGTTTTTGGTGATGTATTATTCATGAATTAGAAAAAAAGCTGCATTGACTTTACTTTGTATAGACTTGAGTAAATATTGGCGGTACTTTGAAGAAAACGTGCTTAAACCTCTATGAATTTTCGTTGCCATTTTGGAAGTATTTTTCACGCACTCACTATACCAAACACTAGAAAATTCTCAGTGGAAGAAGGCATGGGAGATAACTTTTTTTATACATAGATGCTACAGACATGTATTGGACAATATATTTTTCTCGAATGCGCGTTTCAAAAAAAAAAAAATGTAGTAACCTTTACGAATTAATTCGGAGGAATTTTCCTGCTCTCCAACATGAATCGCGTATGACGCTATTTGTTTGCAGATACTGCAATGAGAGCATTATTTAGTTGAGTACAAACATGAAATGTGATCTGATAACTTTGAAGACATTAATGCTAACAAAGTTTGCTACTTGGAAGCGGATCATTTTTTATATACATTCATGTATTTATTCATCTCGATTCGTAACAACAACACACGTCCATGAACACAATTCTGTGGATTTGCCTTTGTGTCTGACGCGAGACACGTGCACGTGTCATGGCTTCCTGGTTTCAATGTAGAAATATAAATGGGAACAAAGAGTCGCTATCCGCGAAATGTATAACAAATCTTTGTTCCAACATTTTGACTGTATTTACTTCTCGTTTCAACATTTACGAAATATTTTTTTTTCGTAAACGATTTTCTCACCAATTAAATGAGAATATCTTAAGGTCATCTTGTAAAGCTAATTTTATTGTATATAACTTCATGATATTGCCCTATACCTATTATTACGTTTCTTATTGTTCTTTATCGATCCCAACAATGACATAGAACTATCAAAGGTTAGGGTGGAAATGGTATTGGGCTAAAAATGACAACGCTCATGAGAATCCAGTGTTACAAAAGTCAAACTTCTGTACACATATTCAACGATCGAATGAAACATTTTGGAATCAATGATGAAATGGTCACAATTAAAAATCGATTATAAGGACTCAATAAGGAATGAAACAAGACAATTGGATTGTGAATCATCATCGGGAAATCGAATTGAATATCTAGGGTTCATCTCAACACTTCATTTACCATGACAATTCACTTGCATGACAGTGACTGTGACCTCCCCATGTTCAATCTTTTCTAACTTTTTTCTCGTTTCATTGATCTATAATAAATTGTGCCCAATTTTTCGAAATTTACAACTGAATGTAACAACACAGTAGCACAACTCAAAAAACGATCCTCCAATGATATAAATCTTTTTTTTTATGATTTCTATTCCAGATGGAGATTTCAAAAGAAATAATGCATTTATCAGTGAACCACAAGAACATATGTCAAGGCCAATTGTAATTAGAACATCAGGAAAATGTCACTTGACATCTGGTTGAACTCTGATAATATAAGAATAATTATAACTGATTAGATGCAGTTGAATTACGATGGACATTCAAAGTAAAATGGAACAAATTTATAAATATCGCGAGAATGAAAACGAATGAATTACCAAATTCATGCACATGCAAATTTTTCATGTATGAAATTTCAAATCCAATGACATATTGTGACTCACCGAGATGTGACAATGATTGCAACGAATCTGAAACAGTAAGAGAAAAAAAAATTAAAAAAAAAAAGAATTAATATGTAAATGGTTTCGAATGTTTTTATATTTTAGTATTAGTCACATTGAAAACATTTAAGTTACAATAGTAAATGCAATTTGATCAACTATATTCCTGTTATGCCTTCTAACATTCAATATTAATTCACAAGTTCAAGGGAATTGTACAATATTGATTGCAATACACATATCCACATTCGCTTTTACTGTATTCGTCCATTGCTTAGCAATCAGTTGCATCATACGTAATTTCCAATCGTTTGTAAATAATTATCTATCAATTTACATAAACAAACATGTTTGTGATACAAAATTTGTTTCCATTTTTCATGAAATACAATTCATGGGGAATAAATAAAAAACTTATAGGATAAGATAGATTTTTATCATTGGAATATTCGATATGTTGTCAACGTTTATAGATGCTATTTTCGAGTGGCCTGAATCGCGTTATATATTTGAGTGCAAATTTATTTGGCTCGACCAATCATTGGACCAACCTATACCGGTCGACGGGGAGAACGAAAGATAGACGAAAGCGTAGGGTTACGACAAAGAAAATATATAGAGTAGTACACTAAATTATTTCTGGCTACCGGCGTCAATATATTTATATTTATAGTCGAGGGTAACATTTTATGAAAAAAACTTCATATGAATATAATAATTCTTAATTCATCTATGTCTGTCGTTTAATTTTCCATTCGGACCAAACATTGATTTATTGATTTTACTATTGTTAGTTATCGCTTCTTCAATATATTTTATTGGATATAAATTACGCATCAAAAATAGATGTTCAAGGACTAGAAACTTGAAGTCAGCGTAGAGGAAATATATATCTGTTTGTGGAATTGGCGCGAAGTATATTAATGTCACAATATATAATTGCGTATTCTGAGTTTCCACATTTGTGTGTTGCAAGTGTGAAAGAAAGAAACATGGCGGAGACCACACGCGAATAAGCCAAGTAATAAGTTAGAATAATGTTTACCAGTTTTCTCTGGTTGATAACATACATGTATAAACATTTAAGATTAAAACTCATGGCAGCTGAGATTTTTTATTTGCAAATAATATAATTTGTGACCTCGAGTTATCTTCAGTGATTATATATGTTTATAATTAATGACTTTTGAGATATCTTCATGCTCCTGTATTCCCCATTTCAACATATGCATTCGATATGAAACTCAATTTTAATTGAACTTGATGCCAAACTCACTTATTTGATTAGAATACAGTTGTTATTGTAAATATTGGTTTTTATTTCGAAATGAAATAGGAATAATTTCAATTAAATTGTGAATTTCCTCCACTTAATTAATTCTTAACGGAATGTTTTAGACAGAGTAAATAGCGCTGTTGCATCATTGGAACATAATTATTCCACGCCGTACCATATGCAGACATTATTTTTGAACGATCAAGGGAAAAGAGAGATTGATGCAAAAATTAAATGGGAGATATTGATTAATGAGCACTCCTCGTTTAGAAGTCCGGGAGAAATGTTCACTTATAATTTTTTATCTTAACAAAAAAATTAACTATAATATTCACAAAAGTTGTTCCATGGTTTTATGTGTGCAATGGGGCAGAGGGTAATTCCATATTGCAGTCGCACCAACAACTCACTTCTAATCAACGAAAATAATTCTGGTTGGTATGGTAAATCTGATTATATGTTATATGACTGTTTGGAAAGAAAAAGATTTGAAATGCAAGGAAACACGAGATAAAAAATAACTACTAGACAAGAAAATAATACCAGGCTTCTCTATATATTTCTCGATTTGAAAACAAATCCAATGATGTGAACTTTAGATGTATCACTAGTGATTCCGTTAATTGTAAAAACTTTCCTCATGATCTTTTACTCTTGGAAAACTATTAAAAAAGTGAATCAGGAAGAGACAATTTTTTTCAGACTACTCATGGAAGTATAGTTAGAAAAAGAGTGTGCACGCGAATTGATGTTAGTTGAATGGTTTCTGTGTATTGACAAGCATTAGAGGAACGACGTCATTGGCGTGTTATCGATGGCATACGAGTCACGACTTGGCTGTCGAACACGTGAACAGTAATTGCAAATTTGCCTGTGTCGGCAAAACTTCATCGTGTCGGTGTTGCGACAAAACGTGACGAATCACCTAAATGATTATAAGACAAATGAATCTAACCGCAAATTGTTGTCGTGTTTTTTTTTCTAAATAGTCACGCTTGTTTGAAATGTTTATCACAATGCAACGACAATAATATTAATATAATATTAGTCATAGAAAATTGCAATTATTCTCGCAATCAAATTTAGTCTATAGATTCAACAATGTATACATAATTCTATTAATTCGATTAATTGACCGGATCCAATGCCATGGCAATTGTCGGTTGAACGAATTTGTCAATACATAACAATCATTTATAAATGTTTCGTTTCCATGTGCACTGGATTGAAACCACATTATTCGATCCACGTGTATAAAATAATCCGAATATATAACTGAATTCTTGTGAAGAATTCTCTCATAATATAAACAAGAGAAAAGCAAAACAAACATCTTTTTCAATCACGCGAATGTTAACTTACGTTGTACTTCATATATGTGCATGTTTACGTATTGGTGTACAATTTGATGGTCAAGTCAAGGACAGTAGTAGATATCGATTCGATTAATTCCGTTCGTATTGAGTCTGGTCAAGACCGTTATTGAAAAAGAGAACTAATAAAATCAGAGGAAGTGAAAATTTAATTGAGGAATCATCAATTCAAAATTGAATTTCGAAATACGATCAATTAATCCATCAATAACATCGATAACATTATGATGATTATCGTGTGTCACTTGTTTTAATATAATCTGCTGATAAATTCGCGGAGAAAAAAGTATTTCATTGTTATTGTATGTATTGAATACAATATGAATTAATTCAACTATACACATTCTGAAGCGGCTTGATGAAAAATGATTTTGTCATCTTTTTATCATATATATATATGTATATATACAATAGATACACGCGAGTTTTATAACGTTCGTGGACTTGGCTTTGAACCCTACACGCAAACATGATAAATAGAAGCCACGAAGTGATGAATACACGTGGTGTTCACGCTAATTCAATTAGTTGTAGACATAGACTGGCATGGACAGTACGAGAGAACCCACTGATGTCACCGACTATTATAAAAATGTTTATACATACACATCTAGTTTGAATTAATTAATTCAATGCGGAATTGGAGTAATAACCGAAATGAAGTATCTGTTAAATTAAAACCGATTAATATCCGTTTATGAATGCTAAAATGAGATGAATCATTTTCGTGATAATATACTGAATGTTGCAATGAATATTTTGAAAGATTTTCTCGTGATTATGTGACTTACAAATTTCACGACAAAAAAAAACATCGTCACTGACGTAAAACATCTGAAAGGATTCGCGGAAGTGATTATTTATTCATTTATTTGTTAATATTTTTTCTGTGAAGTTGGAAGATATTTCCCATTCGCAATTTTACTGATAACTATTGAATAATAAAAATAATTGCCTATTTCAAAATAAAAGAGAACAAGCAATAAAATCAGTTGTACACAAACTCTGTGTTTTGTTTGGCCATAAAACACTCGAAAGTGAATAAGAGAATTCACGAGTGAAAGATAGACACCAAAAATATGAAGGATTTAATACAACGAAAAAAATGTTTGAAACCGTCGTTACAACATATACACATTCATTCTTTTATGTATCTCCTGGCAGCTCCCAAGGCACATATAAAACGAGGCGGGTATTGGTGGGTTCGTTTGGTGAGAGGACGTTGCCCAGAGGCCGGTCAACTCGTTGCTAAGCGGCTGCGAGGCCAACCGTTATGGGTTATTTCATCCTGCGTGTTTCATATACCTGAGAATTCGACGTCAGATCAGTTGTAAAGCCCACATTAATCTGCATTTATAAAATCATCTAACTCTCTTCTATTCCATTTCACACAGTCCTAACACGTTTCATCTAATTAATTCATCATCACGACCGACGTAAAATTCCAAATTTTTTACTCATTACAAAGGATGTGTAGATGATGTTCGAAAGATAATCGCGAATAAATTTGAAGTGGCTTTCACGTTCAACTAATAAATATCTTATGATTTGCTAATCTAATTCCTAATTTTTTGATCAATGTATTTAGAATTCTATTCCAGACCACACATGAAGAAATACTTGTTTTATGATTATGTGCGATGAGAACAAGGAGAATGAACGTTGAATTAATAATTGAGAAGAGACAACGCGTCATGCTCGTACAACAGTTAAGGGTTACAGGACCTGCTGCTGATGCAGCTGGCTTTGATCGTTAAACTAATGTTGATTGTCTCGTTCATGTATACATAGGGTTAAAAAGCAATTGAACTTGTGCCAATTAATATTGATATTACAAAACAGTATTCAAAACTACATGAAATAATCCTGTATTCATTCTAGCATATTCATTTTCACGGTGGAATATTGAACGTTGATTACGTTGCTAACTTCAATAAATGTTGATTAAATTAACATGATAATAATCAACAATAATCATTTGGAAAAACACCATCAAATGATAATGTAGATGAATTCAATCAGATAATGTCGGTAATTGTGAGGTGTTGTTGGATATTGCGTTGTCAATATCTGTTAATAAAAAATTCTGATGGTCATAACCGACAATTACTCGAGTGATACAAAAACAATTGAACTCTGAATTGATCAGCTCAAGTATTAACAGTCGGTAACAACGGTGCCGATTTATTGTTGATTGTGAAGGGAATCGAACAAAGAAATTCGTACTAAAGAAAATAAATACTTACCGGTATTATTGTCATGCGTTTGAATTCCATCGTTCACTTCCTCACCTGCGGTGACGGCTAAAACAGAATAAACATAACGAAAAAACATCAGATAAACAATACAATGAATATCTATATACAATTGTAATTCATAATCATTCATTACTACTGTGATTTATCATACACGTTTCAGTGGATGTAATTCCAAGAACTTCTTTAATGAATAATGATTGGTGGATCAATTGTTAAGTACTATCACATTGTTAATGATACGGCAATACGATAGCTCTTTGTAGATTTCCATAATCATTATTTAAACATTATTTGTAAGAAAAGAAGACATCTCAGTAAATGTATATTCACTCTCAATGGCAATTATCAGAAGAGTTGAAGGTGGAAGTGTCTACACGAATGATGACTTTTACTCACAACACAACCTGTTCCTCATTTGTACAAAACAACAGATGATTTATCACCATCGTGGCTAATACTGTGCGACACATGCGAAGATTCTACTCATGTTCACAACTCACGCAATTCAATACATATATAAATAATAAAGTGAGAATATGCGCGTTTATAATACGAAAAAATTGAAGAAGTATCAAAAAGTTATTTTTTATACGAAACAAATATGCAAACTGTTGATTCAAATCATAACAAATCACCTTCACTGGAGTCGTGTATGAAGTGTCTATCTGTATATAGGTTTTCACAATATTCTCTGACAACTCAACAGAACGTCAAACTTTCGAAACTGATAAGATAATAACTAATCGGAAAATTGTCCGCCGGTATTCGTGAGCATTTCAACTCGTTTGTTATACACATGAATGCAATAAATGCATTAACAACAACAGCGATATTATTATTGTTCACGTAATTTTGTTTTCCCGATATAGACATAAAATATCGTCACGTTTTCATTGCAAAAATTCATAATAAAACTATAAAATCAGTGAGTAGGTGGAGATTCGCCATTATTTATTATCGCCATCGCTATATATCAATGTTATGTCATCGTGTGTATGACCGAAACGGCATAACTGATGACAGTTGACATAAAAGTATCTAATGAGTAAGATAATATTAAGGGCAAATATAATTGTAGAGCCCAAACAATCATTTACTATCCAACAACAAAATTCAAATTACATAGAATGATTATATATATATGTGTGTATTTGAATAGATAAGTTCAGAACGAAATATTCAGTGAATTATAATGACACTGAAAGAATATGATGATTTATATTTCGAAATACACCAAGTTGAGGATGCGCTCGTGCAATTATCAACTCGACAAATTATATGTGATCCGTGTGCGCGTCCCATCCAGAAAATTTAGTCCAAGGATTTTTCAACCGGTTATAATATTGAAAAGATGGTGGTATAGAGTACATATACCTCATAAATGTGCAATATGTGACTTGTAAAGAAGATGCGTACGTGCCACTCTACTTTAAGATGGAAAGAATTCGTTCTTGTTTCTTTCTTTATTTTTTTTTCGATTGAAGATTTATTCTTACACCGAGATATAATTAATAAATTATTTTCACGAATATACGAATTGAATGGGATATAGCGTCGTATGAAATCATGTTATTAACGATGAAGCTATATTGAAAAATAAATCATACAAATTATGATTGGTTTTACATAAAAAGGAATAATGCATAAAATAAATGGCGATTTGCGTGATATGACAACAAAACGTCGCACATCTTCTTCACGATAGAATTATAATAAATGAATGATGATACATACCGATATCTGCCTCTTGCCTAGGAGTACTCATTATGATTTATATTCCAGTGACACGTTTGTCTCGTAAAACTCACGCAAGGTAAAAATGCGTAATGCGGAGAAAGAGTAGGGTGGAGGAAACTGAACTAATATGAATAAAAAATAATGATGAATGAATCATTGACTATTCACACGTATCAGAAAACACATCAATAGTAATCAACAGATCATTTTATATTTCGTGTTTCAATTGAACTCATCACAATTTTCCTCTACAACGGTTTTTGTTGCACATTAAATATTAAACTAATTTTATTTGCAGACAATCTTCGATACTGATTGTTGCTAAAACACCCGATTTACATTCGTAATAATAAATATGAATATTTATTGAAGAATAACGAACTCTGGAAAATAATTTTTGTACGTTCTACAAGCCGGCCCGGAATGATTTTCATTTACTACTGCCGTGAGCGAGGAATGACCTGAGCCCTTGGGCTGTCCGAAGCGCACTAATGTCCTCATGAAAAATTTTCACTTTTGAAATACTACCTAAACCCGTCTCGTCTATATTCAATATATCTATATTTAACATATATAGATACACTTGGAACAATATATATAGGTATAGACAGTGAAGACTTAGGGCTTTCCAGAGCTAATCACGGTTAGAGTGCACGTAATTCCCCACAGGAAATTATGTCTCTATGGCTTCCTATACCTGAGACGTGAAAATTTCCTTTCTAAAATGAAGAATATGAATCTTAATATTCATTTAAACAATTTAAACAAATGAACTGGATTATTCAAAGTACTTTTGATACAAACATTGTTGTATTAGATTAATTTAAAATAAATGGCGGTGGAACACGACGGCATTGAAGACTGAAATATTTGCAAACAACAATACATTTTATATGTAGATCGTAAAGCGATATAATAAAAGCAGTTGAAGAATTAAAGATTAGATAATAGTGGTTTGAAGGGGGACACGACGTCCTTCGGATCCAGTGATCATTGTGCATTTCATGCAGTGGGAAAGGAAGAGAGAAATTTGATTGTAATTTCGATAATCAATAATCAAATGTGATTCATTTAAGAAACGTACCGGAAGTGATTTGTGTTTGTGATTATAATAACATTATGATTCAATCCGATGACTTCAATTTGGTTCATTCAAATAATATGGTTGTATTGAGTTCTCGCTGTATTATATATATATACATATATATATATATTTATTCAAGCATTTTTCCATTATTTAGATAGTGTTATGAGGGAGGATTATGGCGTCGCATCAAAAGAAAAAGTTATTTTATCTATGTCGTGAGTAAATTCTATTTTCATGTAAGAACACTAACGTAAAATTGCATCGTGATACTTTCAACACTGTACGTTAGGTACACGGAGAGAAAAATCTAGCAACATTTCTTAATTTCTAGAAAAAAATTACATCTCGGCGAGGCAAACATAAAACGGCCCAAATACTCGGAAATTTT
>JAPYZH010000272.1:0-108401 GCA_030523085.1 Meteorus colon
GAACAAGTGTCGCTCTCTGATTTTCAGGGTAGGCACTACGGTTTTCGTGGGACGCGAAAAATGGACTTATAAGCTTCTATGGGACAGTATTCTTTGGTTCAGTTCTTGGTTCACAATATGCGCCTATGTTCATTGTAGACATAATGCGCAGATGGCGCTGATATCGTTTCTCGGAAAGGAAAACCGTTACTTTTGTGGAGTGGAGCGTCAGTTTGATACAGAATTTAAATTTATGACAAAAGACGATCGAAGCGCACATCATCTTCAATTTTTTCATTTTTTAACAGTTAATCGAATAACGAGAAAAGGTATGAATTGTTGAACAGGAGAACCAACACAGCCGCTTTATCGCATGTTTATTATTGCTTTTCTATTAATATGAACATTCACAACGTTTAGAATAATGAACAGAGATTCACAAATTTCATTCCTTGATCATAAAGTTGCATTTGAAATGAATTCGATGAGATCTGATTAGAATTAGAGAATATGTTGATATGAAGGTAGACACGTACAATGTACAGAGTATATGAATAATTTGTAATTTGCAATTCATCAGTTCCCAAAGAATGTATTACATCCCGGATCTTCTGAAGAAACGCAGTGGAGGGCAGTTGGCACGATGTTGGTTAGCAGCCACTTTAAACGAAACCCAATTCAAAACAATATATAAACGTCGAGACCTTCTTTCAATAGATATTGAGACGTTATGGTATTTTTCTTCATCAAGTATGAATATGAGAGTTAATAAGAAATTTTATATATTCATATTTCTGTCCCTTTTTTCACAGTAATGATATCCAAGATGGGACTGTATTACATAAATTCAGTTTATACTTATTATCACAGTTGATGCATGGAGTATTGAAACTTCAATTGTACAAAACGCGAGTCATGGAAGGTATTGTGATGTACAACATTATATACATTCATATATATTTATATATATATATATATATATATATATGTGATCTTGTTTGTTCTAAGATTCTTGCAAGCAGTTACAGGCTGAGATGATGTCTACACGAGTGACTCAGAAAGGAAAAAGCAAGTACGTTAATTCATCTTCCAACAAGTTTTAGTGCCCCATTAGTATTATGTAGTAATTCAAAAACTTGCTGCAGATCCAAGAAAGAAAAGTATCCGCTAGATCGGCCAAATCTTACAGCTGATTTAGTAGCACCACCATCATTTTCTGAACAATTTCGGCAGGATTTAGAACGACCGGATTGTCATCTATTAATAGAACCGGACTACAGGCTCTTCGGAGTCCTCATGGAGGCTGTATGAATATAATTTTGCCGTTAATTCGTGCAATATTCGGAATGGTGATTCCATTTTTTTTTTTTCCAGAATCATGATGATTTTGGTGAACGAGAGTTTGATCGAATTAATGAAGAAGATTTAGTTGGACTCGAGAGAGGAGATGGATTGTTTCGAGAAGAGACGTATGGAAAATTCTCTTTTTCAGATATAATCAACGAAATTGAACATATGAATGTGATACACACTACTGTTGTTCTTTATTTACTCATTTTCTCTTTCAGTGATAGAAACATTGATGCAAATGAAATAATCACTCGCACAGAAGGTACACTTGGGCTACCGTTATGCTTTATTTATTCGATTCTATTTTCAAGGCTCATTCATGAATTGTTTTACTGAAATTACAGCATCACCTCAAATGCCACTGAGTGATTTAAACTTGAATGAAAATGTCCTGGGAACCCCTTCTAAGAGACCACGTCGAACCCATGTCGACACACCTTCCAAACGACGACGCGTAAAAATTTACTTCACTGATATGAATGATGCATGATTTTCAATGCAATGATTTTTTCAATAATTTACTTATTATCTATAGAAAACTCAGTTTGATGCATTGGAAAATCAAGAAAATATCCCACCGACGCATGAACCAATGAACATATCACTCACTGACGCCTCAACTACAGTCATTCAACCGTTCATAGAAAATTCTCCGAGCCCAACACTAAATGTAGATTTGGGCGAAGATAAACGAATGGATGTATCAGTAAACCCAATAGCTCAAAAGCTGGATGCGAATGTATCACCCGCACACTCACCAACGATTATATCAGATCTTACTTTGGAGCCTCTATCGGTAGATGTAGTATTACCGCGTCGAAGAATGAAACGCACGAAATTCTTAGACTTCGAAACGCTTATATCAAATGATGCTATGAAATCACAAATTGCGAATCCAAATGCCATGACTCGTGTAAGACACATTGCGCACTATTTATATCATTTCCAAATGTATACGTAGTTGCATATACACAGAATCTTTTCTCAATTTTTATCATTTTCCAGCCAATTGCAGTATTACTCGTTGATATTGAACGTATTTATCTTGATTCACAATCATTATTCAATATACCATCTACATCAGTCCGATTCAAATCGAAATTTATGTGGGCCGATGTTCTGATGAAATTATTTTCCGAAAATGTTGAAGGTCCCTTTTATGTCGGCAACGATGAAACTGGGTGTACGTAATTATATTCCAGATATTTAATATTCGATAATCGGATTCGATGCTTATTGAACGTATGAACAAATTCGATGTCAGTTTCAGAGTCTGTTAGAATACGTGATGCAACATCTGAAAAAACAGCGGAATTATCAGATGACATAGAGCATAGAAGTGTTCTGATTCCTCAACATCTAGATATTAGTGTTATTGACACTGTCGCAGGAGATGTTCAAGGTGTTCCTCCTACAGAAATACCTCATGAGTCAGTCGATATTGGAGATATCGAAATTTTCAACCAACAGATTCCAGAAAGGTGGGGTAACTCATGATGCTGTCTACATATCCTTGAATTTTTCGATGAAACATATTTTTCCAGTGAATTTGCGACTACTCTGGAAGATCAAACCTTCAAAGCGCCTGCTGCTCCGGCACTGACTGACAAAACAGTTCGAACTTCTAATTCTGATGATTCTTTCATGCCCCACAATGAGAACGAACATTGCGTGCATAGCAGTTCTTCAGAAGACAAAACAGATGACATTTACAATATCGCATCTTCATCTAGGTATCTCACGTCCTTACACTTTTTTTAACTCTGTTTCTCTCAATTCCTGTCTTACAGTTTATAACAATCGAGTTCAAATTGTGAAATAGTATATCTTATTCTCGTTTTCAGATCACATACAGATTCTCGTGAATTTTCTCCTCTATGGACCAAAGAAAAATTGTTTCTTGAACTCAAAACATTATGGGATAGACATTTGCAGCAACGCCCAATAACTTTCGACGAAGTTTTTCCACGAGAAACTACTCTAAAATCCGACAGTGTTTGCGGTATATTGGATCTTCTTCGTAAGTTGAATGAAACCAATTTTTTATTATTATCTAATATTTCCATGTTAAACGAGACATACACGCATGAACATCTCTCCAACCCTTTTTCCTATTACAGAACTGGCAACGGATTCCAGAATTCAATTACAACAAGCAAGACCATACGCTGAACTTTATATTTATCTAGATTTTGATTAGACGCATATTTTTATTCATATATTTTTTTAATCAATTTTTGTATTATAACCTCTAAGTAGGGAAGGTTTTTATTCAACAATTTCGATATATTAATTTACTATTGGAGGTTTTAAAAGCCCATACGGGGAAATGATTATATATTTTAATTATCAATGAAAGTTGGACTATAAGTTAAGGGCGGCGTGGGATAACGGGTTATTGGATGATCGCTATCATCTGCTGAATCCACGACTGTTACAAAACTAAGTGGATCTGGAATCTGTATTTGCGGAATTGTCTCCACGTCTCCCATCCCACTATATCACAATCGATTTTCGATCAATTTCACATATACAGCTCATGAAATGTAACAACCAGGGTTGTACACAATAAAAAATATGGAACCAAAATCAACTCACCGGCGTATCTGGTATGATTGTGAACTCGTTTTCTGTACATCGATTAACTGAGGAGGATAATAACTCTGTGCTATTCCATTAATTGTTCCCAAGGCAGTCAGGTTCCTGTAGGAATGGGAACGAGGATATAGCGTCGTTTGATATTATGTTAGTAGTCCGAAATGAATGAGTTAGTTAAAGACCTCTGTGACAAATTGAATTGAGAATTATTGTTGTATCCATTATTCCGCGTTGTACCACTGTTATAATGAGCATGTCCTTGATCAAATTGACTATTGCTAGTATCGTTGAAAGGCATTGATGAGTGACTATGTCTCGGAAATTCCATATTATCGATCTCTTTGTCTGCCTGATCTTTCTCTCGTAGGAATTCTTTGAAATCGTTTATCAATTTTATACTCTCCTCGTTGAATAATGTTTTGGGTTTGGATGATAATTTTTTACGCTGTGGGCTTTCAATATGGTTTTCGGATCGTCTAAAAATGACAAGCCATCATATGCAAAAGAGATAGATTAATATTAACCATTACAATATAAGATATTTTCTCAAGTTCTGGTATAAAATTACTTCGAACAATCCTTGTGGAAGTTTGTGATCAAGCACTCTAGAATATCACCATCATTTTCAATATTATCCCGAGCAAATGGAGTTTTTGAATTGAACATACTAGCAGTATCAAATTTTGCTTTTTTCCTACGACTCACATCTTCAGAACAAATTATTCTCTCAGCATGTAACTTTGGTATCGCATTACCACGCTTATGTTTTCTACTCGCAGTTGAAGGCATACAAGGACGAATACATTTTGATTGTTCAAAAAATTTGCTCGCTATTGATGGCTTTGTCGACGCATTGTCATCCGACTGTTTCATAACACTCGGAGTTGCCGTCATTGCTACAGTTGGTTTACTCATCGTGTTCAAATCCCTTTCTTTTCTTGTTATTCAAACAAATATCAGGAGATAGATTGGCTACGGCTGCTAATACAGTAATGATCTCTAACGGATTATTTCCCCAACTTATTCGAACGAAAGCTGTTCTATTCACAACATCATATATTCAAATTTGATTGTGACGTAACGTAAATGCTACTCGACGGCGAATCCAAGAACTCTGCGAACCGCTCCACCAATCAGAAACAAGGGATATTATTCTAATATTCTTGTTTGCACAAATTCTACTGGACCTTGTAATATTAACAATAACTCATCGATTATTGATGCTAATAACTTTTAGGATCATAAATATCTATTAAAAATGAGCCCATTGACTATTTTATAGCTAAAAAATTGTTTTTTTGGTGGTGACCAATCAATATATATATATATATACTTTCTCTACGAGTGTTCTCGATTTTACTCGAACCTACCCGAAAACACGATGATAAGTTAGGTCCCGACTTGACGAGCAACGGTGTAGGGTGAGGTTAGTCTATTCAAAGAGAATAAAAATTGCGTGGATCATCTATTATCAGTTTCATCGCAGCGCATAACCTTACATCTCCTCATTCTAGAACGATATAGAAAATCCAACTGATGAAGTGAAACGTCTACCAGCCATTGCTTGCCTTAGAATATAAATAAATACAATCAAACGTGACAAATAACAATGCGTTTGCTGTCAGGTAGAATATATGCAAGAATTTTGCCGGTCATCCGACATAGAGTAACGATTACACGAGCATTATGTAGACGATTGAATGTGCCGGAAATTCTGCCGGCCAGAAAAAATATTAATGTTCATTGTCTAGGATCTAATGGCAGAATTGATAATGTCAATCGTTTTCGTGAGACCAGAATGACGACAGCATTTATGGCAATTCGAGAATTTTCGACAAAGAAACCGCCAGCTGAAGATGATCCTGCATTGTAAGTAGGATTGATATATTAGCTCTGTATTCGTCGGTATTTTGATGGGTGCAGTTTAGATTTGATGGTTTGTGTTCAATTATTTTATAGTGAACCAGAGATTGAACGAGCTGAAAACTATCCAGCAACACTTCCAGCTGCAGTGGTTGTTCCTGAGGTTTGGCCTCATGTACCAGTGATAGCAATAAGTAGGAATCCAGTATTTCCACGCTTTATAAAACTCATTGAATTGACAAATCCTATTCTTATTGATTTGATAAGACGGAAAGTAAAACTAAACCAGCCGTATGTGGGTATCTTCTTGAAGAAAAACGAAGAGTGGGTGCTCATACTATTATCACTTTTGTGGTGTTCATATGCATGAGAGAATTAGTAATTGAATTATTGGAGCTAACATCATTCTCTTGTCTTAGGAATGAGTCGGAGATCGTTGAGAAGTTAGATGATGTTTATTCGATTGGTACATTCGCTCAAATACATGAGGTTCAAGATCTTGGTGATAAGTTGCGTTTAGTTATAATGGCACACAGAAGAATAAAAATTGTGAATCAGATGCTGGAAGATATTGCATCGGTGCCACAAGGTGAGGAATAAGGATTACATTTTATATTTTTATCTGAAAATTATCTCTGATTGTGTGACTTCATGTATTCTCCAGAGATGAAACTGCGCTTCCCACTACTAAATACTACTATTAACGTCTCCGTAGATGATGCAACATCGAACGGAAAAAAATTACGCCGTTCGTTTGGACGTGGTCGAAAAGTCGAAGAGAAAGTCGTTGAATCTCCAGAGTCTACCGAAACAGTAGAATCAACTCCGGCATGTGAAACTCAAACTGATGGGAATCTTGATAATGTAACTGGTACCGCGACCTCGGCACAAGAAGCTGAAGCACCAGCACAAACAGGCACTGGAAGTTCAACACAACCTCTGTTGATGGTCGAAGTTGTTAATATAACTCATGAAAAATTCCGACAAACGGAGGAAATTAAAGTAAGAGATGAAAATCAGTCCTCAAATCATTTTCCAATTTTTTCAATTTTCAATATAATGTGACTGTACTGATGTTTGATTTCAGGCATTGACGCAAGAGTTGATCAAAACGATTCGTGATATAATTAGTATGAATCCTTTATATCGTGAATCGCTCCAACAAATGTTGCATCAAGGCCAACGTGTTGTAGACAATCCGGTATATCTTAGTGATTTAGGAGCCGCATTGACTGGTGCCGATGCTCAAGAGTTGCAGCAAGTTTTGGAAGAGATGGATGTGAGTAATATCCCTCATGAATAATTTTTGTAAGGGATCATCACTCCCACGAATTATTTTATGTTTGTATGTTCACTAATTATTGGTTATTCCAGATTTCAAAGCGACTGAGATTGTCATTGGCATTGTTGAAGAAAGAATATGAGTTGAGTAAACTTCAGCAAAAAATAGGCAGAGAAGTTGAAGAAAAAGTAAAACAGCAACACAGAAAATATATTTTGCATGAACAGTTGAAGGTTATTAAAAAAGAATTGGGATTAGAAAAAGACGATAAAGATGCCATTGAGGAAAAATATCGTGAGCGTATTCGTCAGAAAGTCGTGCCGAAACACATTATGGACGTGCTCGAAGAAGAATTGAATAAATTGAGTTTCTTAGAGAGCCACAGTAGTGAATTTAATGTAACACGAAATTATTTAGATTGGTTGACGTCAATGCCATGGGGGATTACGAGCACAGAAAACTTAGAAATCCAAGAAGCTGCAAAGATTCTCGATGAGGATCATTATGGAATGGAAGATATCAAGAAACGAATCCTCGAGTTTATCGCTGTGAGTCAATTGAAAGGAACTACACAAGGAAAAATTTTATGTTTCCATGGACCGCCAGGTGTTGGTAAAACATCAATTGCACGCTCAATAGCGCGTGCATTAAATCGAGAATATTTCCGATTTAGCGTCGGTGGAATGACTGACGTAGCAGAAATAAAAGGTCATCGTCGAACGTATGTCGGTGCAATGCCTGGGAAAATTATTCAATGTTTGAAAAAGACTAAAACAGAAAATCCTCTCGTGCTCATTGACGAAGTGGATAAGATAGGCAAAGGTCATCAGGGTGATCCCGCATCAGCGTTGCTTGAAATGTTAGATCCTGAACAGAATGCCAATTTCTTAGATCATTACTTGGATGTACCAGTAGATCTGTCGAAAGTTCTTTTTATTTGTACAGCAAATATAACCGACACAATACCTGAGCCATTGAGAGATCGTATGGAAATTAT
Source organism: Meteorus colon (assembly GCA_030523085.1). Lineage (NCBI taxonomy): Eukaryota > Metazoa > Arthropoda > Insecta > Hymenoptera > Braconidae > Meteorus > Meteorus colon. The sequence goes on from JAPYZH010000272.1 coordinate 8,070, forward strand.
TGATATGTCTGGTTATGTTGCTGAAGAAAAACTTGCGATAGCTAAACAATATTTGATTCCACAAGCAATGAAAGATTCCGGTTTAACTGATCAACAAATAGTAATCGAAGAGAGTGCATTAGCGAATTTAATACGAGCATATTGTCGAGAATCCGGTGTGCGCAATCTCCAAAAGCACATTGAAAAAGTATCACGTAAAGTAGCATTCAAAGTGGTGAAGAAAGAAGCTGAGAAAATCGACGTAACTGCTGATAATCTGAGTGATTTTGTTGGTAAACCAGTTTTCACACACGATCGTCTGTATGACATAACACCTCCTGGTGTTGTCATGGGACTCGCATGGACAGCAATGGGTGGTTCTACATTATTTATCGAGACCACAATGACAAAACCATTCGGATCAAAAAAATTAGAGGGAAGTTTCGAAATAACTGGTCATCTTGGTGATGTCATGAAAGAATCAACGCGGATTGCATTGACAGTATCTCGAAATTTCATGAAAAGATTAGATCCTGATAACACTTTCCTTTATGATGCTCATCTTCATTTGCATGTTCCTGAAGGTGCAACGCCCAAGGATGGACCGAGTGCAGGTGTTACCATAGCTACAGCATTGGTATCTTTAGCGAAAAACCAACCAATTAGACAAGATGTTTCCATGACTGGTGAATTGAGTCTTATAGGGCGTGTACTTCCCGTTGGTGGTATCAAAGAAAAAGTAATCGCGGCTAAACGCGTTGGGGTCAGGTGTATTATCTTACCAGAAGAAAACAAAAAAGACTTCGATGATTTAGCCAAATATATAACAGATGGACTTGAAGTTCATTTTGCTAGCACTTTTGAAGATGTTTATCGAATATGTTTCGAAGACACAGAACATTCTCATCACACAACAATCGATTTACAACAAATACCACCATCACAAAGCGCATCAATTCATGGCAAAGAAAAAAGCACGTAGTCATAAGAAATAATTAGCGTTTAAGAATGTATAATGACAATTCATTGTATTTGATACACAACACACACGTCGATGTAATAATTTTTAATTTGAAATAGTTGTGAATTGTGAACGGGTTTCCGGAAAATCGTAAGGATCTGTTTTACACATTCCTACGAATATCAAACATAAAAATATGTTTATAAATGATTCAATACGTTGTTTTCCTTCGTCATTTGTTCAGTTACTTATATTAGACATTATTAAGATTGTGTATATGAATATAGTAAAATTCTTACATTATATTACAATAAAAGAAGAATGACCGACAGATTGACATCGATTTTATGGTATAATGAACTATTTGTTTGGGGAAATTTTCTTTCTCCAGTCCAGTGTAAATATTTCGAGTCCTCCAAATATATATGCAATTGTATATTCTTTATCATTGATTAAGTTTTTTTCCCTGCAATCTCTTTTCTTAAACATTATCACTTCCTTCAGTCCAAAGGATGCAAAACAATAATGTGTTATAAACTATTTGATTCGAAGAAAAATGATCGTCAAAAAATAAATCAGTGTGAAAATGATGCAGTAAAATAATACACGTTTTCAAAAATGAAAATTACTCCTGGTGTCAACTGGGAACTTCCATCTTGCTTAATCGAATGATAAAATCACACAATCTCATCTGTACTTGGATTTCTGAAGGATTATTAGTAACATAGAATCCGGGAACACCAGCTTTCTCCAAGATACTTTGTTGATCAGCCACTTTTTGATCCAATTGTAAAACTAATTTCATATCAGTCTCTTTTAGTTCTTCCTTGTGTTTCACTAACAATGCAGTTTTAGCTGTCAATTTCTCTTCTTCTGTATTCAAACAAGACATTGCCTCTTGCATTTGTATTTTTTGCTGATTCAACAATTGAAGTCGTTGCTGGAATAAATGTTTCTCTGTTACATGCTGGATCTCCATCAATCCCTTAACAATTTCGAATATTGTATCGTTTAATAGTGAATTTGCTAATCCAGACAATAATTCATACGGCAATCGCATTTGATATTTAGACGGCAATGCACCAGCCATATTCTGCAATTGTTCAACCAAGAAATATAACTTTCTCTGTAAATCTTGTGGTGTAGGGTTATGTGCGTCCATGATTGGTTAATTGTTCCTATTTATGCAGTCGATTAATAATCTAATTTCATTGCTTGAATTCATTCGTAAAACAATGCTCAATTTTCCGACACTTTACTGTTTTGATGGTCCATTTGTTATGGATTTACTTTCTCTCTTTCCTAGTATTTTTCATAAATATTCCAAATTGTATGAGCCACTTCACTGTCTAACGTACAACATGGGAATGATTGAAGTGTCCAAGTTTTCTCAACGCCTGATTTTTTTTGTTAAGTTCGTTATGGTTCTATTTCCACATGTGCTAACATTCATGTTTCATAAAGGAACAAACAATCAACACTGCATGTTTGATTAAATATAACGTTATATTTTATGTGATAACTTGAAATTTTATTCTCATACATACTTCTTAATTACATCGATTAATTTTTATATGAACTGAGAATGTGATGACTTAATTCTATTTCTGCTAAATTATTGTTTATAATGAGCCATGTTTGTTAGAAAAATTCGCTGCACTGAGAATCAACTGTAAGCACATGAATAATTGATAACAAGTCTTAGAGAATAAAAGAAATGAGTGAGAAAAAAATGACTACTTTTCCAAATGCACTTGTATAACACACTTGTTGTGTTGTCAATACATGTTGAGCACATAATGTCTGATACAAGTACAAATATTATAGTTTACTTTTTTTCAATAATTTTACATTCATTATAAAACATACAACAGTTGAACTTAATTTTTATACACAAATCTGAATTGTTACTGTATAATTGATATTATATTGCTGGAGAGTATTTTGCGTTTATATGGGACAAAATATGGACATGAAAATATATATTTATAGTGTTAAATTTGGCCTTAATCGTTAATTTCCTAACGATATTTTTCTTTCTTTCGTTTGTAATTTCTATTAATTTTTATATCTATTTAAAATTCAATCATTTCAATCTTTGAATGGCATGACATTATTACGATCATACATTATGAGAAAGATAAACATAACTCCTCAGTGATTGCATATTACTCAATCAATTAGATAAAAAATTAATGCCAAGTCTGTAAATTTCTGTAAATGAGAAATGTGATCTCGAATACAGCAGTGAGAACTTATCTGTTTTTTCTCATGATAGTGACAATCGAACAGAGTAGGGCGTGAGACGGATGTGAGAAGAGGAATTGAAGTGAAAAATTATTTGTCAGGTTTCTCGATCTTGATTTTAATTTCAAGTTTTTTCGAATCTTCAATTTCGGCAAGATCATTTGCTTTCTCCTTAGCATGTTGTAATTGCTGGATTTTCTTCTCAGAATTTTTGAATCGATCATATCGCGAATCCTCATCATCGCTGGATTTTCCTGGTTCAACCTCACGCAAAATATCGCCCAGATCTTTGTCCACATCTTCCCATAATTTATCGCCATCGTTGCGATAATCATCTTCCTCTTCTTCATCACCAGCTTTCACTGATTTATTCGATTTATTAACTTCATTCTCGGAAATATTGTTAGCCGATTCGTTAGTCGGTTCACCTTCTGCTGAAGCATCAGCATTAGTAGAAATTGAATTAACACTACCGGCATTTGTTGGTTGTGGACTTGATGATGTGGGTTTTGTTGTTTCCGATGCGGTCGTAGATGTTGCCGACGTATTATTCACCGATGGTGTGGATGTTTGAAGATGAATACGTTCTGCTTGACGCCTCAAAGCTTTATCATCATTATCCCGAACATAACTGAAAAAATAGATTGAGAATCGAAGTGAGCATCGAATGGATATGATATAGGATGAAATTATTGCAACAGAGAAATTATTACCGTTTCAGATGACTCCGTGTAGAACAATGGAAAGCCAACGCTTTTTCAGCATTCTCATTACGTGGTAGATAGATTTTGCACAATTCACAAAATTGTGCCTCGACACGTTTAACATATTCAGCACCAACTTTGATCATTTGCTTATTCTTCAATTGTTTCTTTTCTGGCACTTCGGGTGAGGCGTTAGTTTCACTAGCCTCAGGCTTCTCTTTTTTTTTCTTGTCACCCGACGTTTCTTCGTCTTCCTCAGCTTTTATATTTTTATTTTTTATTCAAGTGTTCGTTTTTGGAAAGAAAATAAAATTCCATGAATAATAATGAATACGATAAATTAAGCACGCAATTTATTCAATGTCTAGACTATTATTCACATACCATCAACATCGCCTACAGAGTCTAATGTCATAAAATTATCAAGATTGACTTCTTTATCGTCTTCGCCAGGGCCACTAGAGTCACCTTCAGCATCGCCATTACCTGTTGTCAATCTCTCATCTAATAAATTTTTTCGCTGTAACAGAGACAAGTTTATGATCAGAATATGGCAAGATCGTTTCTGTTAGTGTGGAAACTTTGAAGAATCGAATTGAGGAGAAGAGAAACATTGATAAATCACCTTAATATGATCCAATGAACACACATGTGTTTCGAATAGCATTGGTGAGCGAAATTGTATACGGCATACACGACAGAATGGCGTTAAAAATCGTTTCATCTGACGATGAGAATCTGACATATGGTGCATTGCTTTCATTGATCGATAATTGAGTTTACAAATTTGACAGAACATTGTTCGAGATGGTAATGTGCCACGAGCTGCCTCCCTTGCTTCATGTCGTCGCTGCTCTTGACGTTGCAATACGCGCATACGGGCAAGGTTTGCCTTATGCCGTGCTGCAATACGTCTCATGGCTGAGTTATGTCGCCCTGAGAATAAATGATGTGAATATTCTTTGAACGTTACACTGCGATGAGCACAATGCGGACAATGCAACTTGATAAAACGTCTCCCATCACGTCTACTCGGAAGACCATCAGCAGACTCTTCCTCTTTTTCATTCTCATCACGTTCACCTTCTGGTCCATCCTCTTCAAGCTGTTGAAAACAAAAATAAATAAATCATATTCTTTCCGATCAATTGTGCGGCTTAGTATTGTTCAGCTTTTTTTTCCCTTACCTCTGGTTTCTCCACATTATCTGCTTCCTTCATTTCTTGATCTTTTTCTTCTTCATGTTCATCAACACTTTGTCGTTCCGGTTTTTCTTTTTTACGTTTTTCATCCTTTGATTTCTTTTCTGGATCATTATTTGTAACTTCTTCATCATCGTCCGCCTGTAATGTCTGCATAAAATTCAAGAGAATCGTGAATCTTTTTCCGATGGAAAAACGTGAGCATGTATGAATATGTTCATATGAACTATTTTTCCAAGTTGGAAAAGATAGTATTCGACTTTGTCACTTTTATTTTACCTTATCGTCGACTTCCCAATTTTCTTCAACGTCTTTATCCTCATCATCGTCATCAGAAAATTCAGCATTAATAGCCTTGGCCATTTCTCTATCCTTGTCCTTCATGCTGGAACTTGTTGTTGACTCCTTTTTACTTCCGGATAGCCTAGTAGTACCACTGCAGAACGGCACCGCAATTGCGTTTTGAGATAAATTATTTTCACTCATCGTAACGTTTCACCGCTCTCTATATATTGTTTCTTTAAATATATATTCTATCGGTCATTATTTATCGATTTTTATATATATGCAATCATCAATGAGAAATTCATTCTGTATCATTTCCTTCCCAAATTAAATCAATGCAGTGGCTTTATTTTATATTGTTTTCGCAATTAAGTCTGGGTTTGTGCGTGCAACACCAGTGCATCATGACAGACATTTGATAGTAGGATATATATATATATATATATATATTTGTAAATATATATATATTTTTTTATTTTCTGTTTGGCTTTATGTAAATGGAAGATCCTATTTGCTATAATGACAAAGTACAAATTGATTGATTCGATAGCCTCTGGTATATATATGTCAAAATAAATGATAAATTGTCATGTTACGCACAGCGTATGTTTGTCATGGAATTTATTCTGTATGTACAAAATCATGATTTTTTTACTTTTTTTATTTTTCATTATTTCATAACCCTGTTGGAACGCTTCTTGCCTCTCGGCAGTAGAGAGAATTCTCAGAGTCATTGATTGTTTAGTACTTTTTCTATTTTCTCAATATTCAGCAGTTCATTTTTTTTCTCACATTTCAAATAAATTTCTATGTTTTTAATTGATCCTTAAGAGTCGCAGTTTTTATTCAATCCACTTGCTCAGCATTGTTCGTGCAAATGCAAGCGGCATCCACACTGCGCTTGTTCTATTTTATATATGCTTTAGAATATAATCTATATATATTTATACAACGTGGCATTGGGATATTTTGTATTCGTTATTATGTTTTTGTTCACCGCGATGATATTTTTTGCAATTATTTATTTGATATATATATACATATACATATATATATATTTTTTGTTCTGTTCAATAAATGATTTGCTAATAAATTTACCTCCGGCGCATTTTGGTCGATGCCAATCGTACTCGTTGAATGTAGTCGCGTGAACGCGGTGTGAGCAGCTTGCGACGATAGTCAAAGGTGGAGGTCAGTGCACGCTTTCTGCTCATCAATAACTCTGAGCGTGATGCACTAACACGAAAACTCGAGCCACGTCCACGTGTTGAAATCCTACCACGATAGTTAGAGCTCTGATGTGATATTCTTCCACGACTTGGCGTATAACGCTGTGATGGTGGTGCCATATCACTTATACGTGGTGGCGGTGGTGCCGCATAATTCCTTGATGCCGAAGAATGGCGCTCCTCAGTACGATGATAGGAAGATGAACGATCACTCTGCCGCTTATCCTCATAAGCTGCTGATGACGACGATCTCTTATTGTCGTTATAAGGCGCTGATGTTGTTGAACCGCCATAAGACGAGCCACCATATCTCTGCGATCCACCGCTGCCTTCACCCTGCCAAATTCAAATTCAATTTTCGCCATCCACGATTTCATTTAACTTTGTTATCTCGTCATCACTCACCGATTCCAACCATCAATAACATATATGTCTCATTTCATGTTTTAATTTTCTATCTTTTTTTGTTAATTCATTCAATTATATTTGTATATATCATTATATATATTTTTTGTTCTGATCGGGCTCCCGTTTCGACTGTATATATTCATTTTAATAAATATATTTCGTCGTTCGTCCCAATTTATGTGCGAAAATTTTGCACACTTTTCAAACCCAATGTACTTTTGTGTTTTTCATTGTTGTTTTTTTCTACCACTTCACATACAACCTGACTTTTCCCAATTTATTCTTTTTTTTTGCGGAGGCAATCAATACTTTTTCGAGTATTATCGCTTCAGATTTTTACTTTCACCGTGAAAAATAACGTTTTGTTTGCCTGTAGCAGTATAAACCTCTTCTCATTTCAATTTACATATCTGTTACAGCAATTACCGTTATCATTTTATTTGATGTTTTGAAAATTTCAATTTCCTGGGAATCGTTATGTCTGCTAAACTCATGCAGGGGAGTGTCGATTTGTGCTGTCTGATATATTCATATATATATACAATATATATATACAGATACACATATATTATTTATTTTGGATAACCGTTTTCTGTAATAATTCACGAATATGATTTAATTCGCAAATCGAAATAGAAAAGAAAATTGAAGCTCAGTGATGAAGTTGTTGTACGCCGTCAAAGGCAAGGAATTGCGATTTTTTTATATTTTCCGGTAGACAGAGGGAGAGAGATAGAAATTGAGATCTCAGTGCAACATGGGCACATTTGTTCGAATTGTATATCATCGTTTTTATCTATAAATATTTTTTTCTCGGTCCGATTTCATTTGACGCGTACTAATTATTGATTCGTATCGTATATTTTTGTTTGTATATTGAAAAATTCATTCGGCATCGTCTTATCCTTCTAGTTGGGAACAACCGAACAATTTTATGCGTTTAAATCCGCCTGTAAGTTTTATTTTCTGTATAAAAACTCCCATTGCATCTGTGAAATGACTGTAAGTCATCGAGACATCGGTTCATCCGTATCCAATGAAATCAGTTTTGTCATGTTCATTGACTCGTAATGCCCATTTGTTTATATCTTTATACATATGTATATATACTGGTTTTTATTTGGTTATTACGTTTTTTGATTCTATATATCATCATAATATTTGAAGCATTTTCGGTGCTGTCCCAATGCAAAAATGGGCGTTCAAGCAGCCGTCGGCGCGTAGCTTGAAAGGAAAGTATGAAACAATTGAGTTTTCCCTATGTTAATGATTTTCCTATCATCATTTTTTTTTGCTGTCAATTACGTATGTATTTCATCTAATTATATTTATTAAAAAGAATCTATATTTATACCGGTTTTTTTTTCACTATTTTCTTCGATTGAAAACAAAACCCATTCACCTCTTGAATTATGAATTTTTTTATACCTTCATCAATCCGGAAAGAAACTAAACTTACTCGAGTTGAGGAGAATGGGAAAGCACTCACGCGGGAAACATTGAGATTTCCGCTAGTATATTATACATTGAAAAATAAAAGAAAAGAAAAGAAAAGAGGATTCCATTCATATTTGAATCAAATTTGAAGCAAGTTGCAATAGCGCGATATCTTTTTCCCAAATTTGATTACATACCTGATAAGAGTCATTTCTGACACGCTTCCGATTCGATTCACTTGAAGACCTGTGATCATCGCGGCTCGAGTATGAGTCCTGAGAATGTCATGAAGAAAAAAAAAATGGGTCAAATAATTTGAGATAAAATAAATTTATGTTACTCAATTTTGATCATTAATCGGACTTACACGAGGGCGTTTATAGTTGTTTGAATGATCACCACGTCCACCACCGCGACTAGAATAAGAACGATCTGACCCACCACCTACAAAAACATAAAGTATCAATATACAAGATGTCATACTTCAATATTCACTTGCATAATCGATAGATGGAAAATAATGCTCACTCGAATTATATTTATTACGCGAGTCGTAACTAGGTGTTGAATATTTGAATCTTCCTCCTCGAGAGGAACCATATCCACCTCTGCTCATATTACTTCCGCCACTGCCACTATCCCAATTTCCGCTGCTGCCACCTCCGCCACCTCTGCCTCGATAAGAGCCACCGCCTCCTCCACCGCCGCCACCACCACCTCCTCCTCTCGAATTGAATCCTCTTCCTCTAGAACTCATATTGGAATTGCTGTTCGGGAGAAAAATGAAAAAATGAATATACATATATATAAATGAGTTGATAAATATAAATGAAAACAATTAGTCAAGTAGAACACTATGGACAACTTCATAAAATAATTTGTGTTATTTATTTCATCGCAAGTGTGTTTTTTTTCTCTAATCAACACTGACATCACTCAGTCACTCTTTTTTGTGCTTTAATACATTATGACCAACCTGTATTTATTGTATCCGTAACTCATGATTACAGTCAATTGTACAGGTTTCAAGTTGGCAGATGTAAAAGTCTTTCTAAGAAAAAATGCAATTTGCTTTACAACAATCAGCCTCAAAATAAAAATGAGCACGCTTTGAATTACAACGCAAAATATATCCCCCTTTCATATCATGAGAAATACCATTATCTAAACTGGTCCATAAAATTTTAATATGCGCAAAATTAATAGTGATCGGATATACACCAGATCAATTTCATCAAAAATGACTTCCAACATTCATCATTCCATCGTCCCAGATAAGATTCTGCAATCAAATGCAAATACCCAACATATGACATGATTCTCACATGTATCAGAATCCAAATAAAACAACTCATAAAAAGTCCATTGCACTGTTAAGTAAAAAAATAAATTTAATTAATATCATGACTACACGACGCAATAACCTTCATCATTCCAACTGCAGAATAAAATAGCATGATAAATGAACCAATAAATAAATGTATAAACAAATAAATTAATTAATAACGCGAATGCTATGATGAATATCTGCAAACACTACTTGTGCTTGAATAATATTTGCAAGTGGATACTTATTTATTATAGGTGAAGACGATCAATGTCCAATTTTACAAAAAATCAATAAAATGCATTCCACATATATATATATAATTACGCGCCTTACGCGTGGATAACCATTTTGGTGGGGTTGAGCACACAATTATTGAGTAAAATTGAATAACAATATGTGAGAATTTATAATTACCCAGAGTGAAATGATGGAGTTTTTGCGATGATAAAATATAGCCGGCAATAAATTTACGCCGGTAGGGTATACTTTGTTCTCAGGACGCACAGAAGCCACACACAGAAGATAACTAAGAGAAAATGTCGACCCTTGGTGCTTGTGGCGTCTTTCACGATTCAGTCCAAAGAGATTTTGTCTCTGTTTGTATATGTGTATATGTTTGTCCATACATCAATGTATTTTCAGTGATGGAATATCTGTGTATGTACCTACACTTCCATTGGGTTGTGTGGACAGGGAATTGTGAACGGAACATCCGGTTCGGGTTCAACGTCTCCAGTAGTCTGGCATTGTGGACTGAGCGCGGGTAATTTTGAATTTTCAGATGTAAATTGTGGTAGTTCTTATGAGAATATTCAATGAGAATGTTTTTTCTTCAATTGGTGTAAGGCGAATATTGCTATAATGTTGATTTGTTTATTGGAAATATGTAAGGTATTGGACGTTGGCAATTAGTTGAAGTGTTTTAGGTCGATGTTGGAGAAGAATTTGGAGAAGTTTATGTTGAATTGAGAATTGTATTGGAACTTGTGATGGAATTTTCAATGTGCAAATGAGATGAATGGTTTCTATTTATCAATGAAGAATTATTACTGGTAATACTGGTAATATGAACAGATGAAAAAAATATATTTAAGAATTGCATGTTTTCATATGTATGATTACATGATATTACAATATAATATAATTTTGATGTACTGTATGATTAATGGATTATGAAACTGATATCGTTATGAACTCCAAATAAATTGAACTCAATTGTTATATGTTCAGTACAGTTTTTCTCATGGTTTGGCACTGTATACACATTTATTTATTTGGCAATCACAAAATTCATTTCTGCACCATGTTTCTTGACAAATGTTGGTGGAGAATTGAGTGAATCTATTCATGATATGATTGAAATGAGAATCTGAAATACATAGCTGAAAAATGCGCAAAGAAAAATATCCTTGAGGACAATTACTGCATGGTAGAATATGAATGAAATATTCAGCGGGGAAAAATAAATGATCAATTTTTCATGATAACATTCTGCAATTTATTTTCATTTCATGACTGCCGAATAAATGTGTCTGTGAACTACCAAACACATTTAATTTGGGGAAAAAAATTGAGAGGAAATGAAATATTACCATAACATACCACAGATGAAAGGGTGCGAATCATTTGATATCCATATTTTGAAAAATCGTGTCTCTTCACATTATCTATTCGATCTTCCACTTTCTCAATTTTATGATACTATTTACATTTAGACAGATCGATTTTGAAATCTATAATTCTGTTTTGCCTTCTCATAAACATATATTTCTATATATATGTGTATATAATGATCTCTGATTACAATGTAAATCACAATTTATGACATTCAAATGAATCTTGGATAATGTAACATTTACATACACAATACATTATCCAGTCTATCAATAATCAATTCAACTCAAACAATTGTGCCGTCAGATAGAATGTGTAATAGCTAATGACAAATATGATAACCGAGGGAAATAATCCAATAAAGCCGTAATTTATCTCCTAATATCTGTGAGATTTTTAAGTTCTTTTCTCGCTATCATTTGGGCTCTAAATTCTGAATTTTTTCAATAATGATATCTCTGAATCCAAAATTAATCATCATGGCTATATTCAGATGACTGCGGATTGTCTTGTTCGCCGAGTATACTATCAGGGTTACAATTGAGAAGGACTGATAAAGCAAGACTTTTAATTCTATTGTACGGTCTATCATCAACCAATAAATTTTTGAGCTTTTCGATTCCTCCTTCGGCCTCCACCAGTGAGCAATATTTTGCCGCTAGATGAGAATCAAACAATTAGATTGGAGAAGGATCAATGTGGATGATAATGACATGATACTTACGATACACTTTTGTTAAATTGGCGAGAGCCCAAACTGCCCAATGCTGGCATTGTGGCGTATGATACACGTCCAACAGGCGTAATAGAGGTAGAAATGATCGATAATTGATATTACGTTGCGCCGACAGATCCCAACGCTCAATTGCTTTGACCATACCTTCGAGGACTTCATCTCGCGTGGGGTGATCTATTGTCCACGCTTCTACACCATCAGACGCCATGTGTGCTAATATGCCTGTAGCGTTATATGAAACCTAAATGGGCAATTATAGAATAGCAATAATTCAGTATTGTATGACATCTACAATAATTCATTGATATCTTTATAAGGTGAAAACGGATAATGACCTCAATACCATCGCGATTATATCCCAATAAATTAGCAAAAACGGACACATATTGTTGTTGCATCAATTGTGGTCGAAGATAATCGACTTCAGCCACATTACCAAGCAAACCCATCATATTACGTAACAGTTCTTCTTTCGATGGATAACGCTAAGAAGAAAATGGGTTACTCAATGGATATATGAAATCTTGATACACCTAAAATAGGTGGTATAAACTGTACAAGCAGTACACACCTCGACGCAACTCAAAAATAAATTCATCCCTCGTTCATCCAAAAATCTTTGACAATTGATTGGCGTTTCATCAGTCATATTCCACATTGTCGACCATGCCACCTCTAGTACATCATCATGTAGATCGCATTCAATTCTATATTTTACTAATTCTAACATTGTGCCAACACAACCTAATTTTCCAAGTAAACGTTTTTTTTCTCCTTCGACTTGACATGCCAAAGAATTTAATAAATAAATTCCAATTCGTTGCACAAAACCTTCAGACTCAGAGTGCTTCGCCGAGTGAAGTAGTACTTTAACGAGTGCTTCGTAATTCCACATCTGCCAATATAAATAAAGATGAATTATTAAAATCTCAACATGTTCATTCATCATTTGAATAAGATTGGTTAGAATTTTTGGTCAAAAATATTCTGGCAACTTAATCATACCACATCGTGTGGTATGCGGAGTTGACACAACGCCAAACAACCATTTCGCATCATCGTCTCCTCGTCTTTGTGTGCACTCATACCAGCCACGAGAGCTCCGATTATTCTTCTTTTCATTTGCGAAACCAAGACAGCTTTTTCTTTCGTTTTTACTATATAGAATAGTGTGGCGCTGTACAGATGCAAATGATGCAAAGAAATTACATAAATAATTCAGATGTCAACTATGCACGTCATTCAATTGTAATAATATAATTAGATCAACAAACAAAAGAATATCAATTCACCTTCCTGATATCTGGATGTGCCGCTCGTTCAAGTGTTTTTCCATTGCCTCGAGGACAATACAGAGTGCTTGGTCCATACGATCACAACTCTCGTATCTGAATACATGATACAAATCATTCAGAACTTTTTGCAATAAATCCTGCTTATTATCCATACATACACGCGCTGAAATGAGTATCTGTTCATCGTTCGCATCGCCTGCAATCTGTGATATTGCATGTTAGTTAGATTTTTTTTATGACACATTCAAGTGAGAAATGAATGAATTAAAATAGCTGTGCTGTGTGACTCACAACTTTAGCAGGAATATCGTGCCTCCTACATGCTCCATCGCGTGTTCCGTATAGACCTAAAAATTGTAGCGGGTCGTTCACACGACATGCTAAGCCCTGAATGTCACACAATCCATAATTTTTGTTTGGGCCTTCAAATGGTCGTTCAGCTACACCTCTACCAGCTAAATTAGTTCCGCCAATATCTAATGACACAAGATCAGGTAGACCACCAACTAATTCAGCCAACACTTGATTAGGATTTTTATAGTACCCATGTTTGTGATTTGCATGAGATAAATCTAAATGTCTTGAAGACGATGGAATAGAAGTAATTAACATACATCGAAAAAATACAATCGATGATTCTTATCCAAAGAAAATGAATTAAGTCTCTGCTCTTACCTCAATTTTTTCAGTTGTATCACATTGGCAACAAATGTATGTGGATCGCCCATTATTTTGACATTATATAAGCATAAAGACACTAGATTTGGGATTGAGCAAGCGAATTCAAAATTTCCAATATTCGATGCATTTGACAGATCCAAATGTGTCAAATCCGATAATCCAGACAATAATATTGGGTATTGTTCAGGCGCAACCTTAACGTGTTCGAGTGCAAGATGCCGTAGGCAAGGTGCATTGAATACATATCCTCTTTTCAGATAGTTGACCGACAAGTCAATATCTGAAACGAATAAACACTCAATGAATAACAACGACAAAAACGAGTGATTGAATGAATCTACAACTAGTATGCAAATAGATGCAAATCAATCACTCACAACTCGTAAGATCAACAGGATGAATGTTTGGACATCCTCTAAACGATAAACTTTGTAGATTTTTTGATGCATTGTTGATATGCTCAATCGATGTTTTTGTGAGATTACTACAATCATTGAATGCCAAATGTGTTACTTGATGATTGGCAATTATAGCAACTGTAGAATCAGTAATGCTGCTGTGTGATATTCTCACATTCCGCAATCGTGTTGCAAATATATCACCAAATATGATAAAAAAACGATCATCAATTTCATTGCAATCACTTTTTTGAGCAAATTCAATTAACTTATCGCATATTTCATTTGGAAATACGAGACCTTTGATTAATGTACGATATCCATGCTTATTTTTCGTCGATATTATATCCAAATTATTGCATATAGTCTTGAAACATAAATCAGCAAGACTTTCGGGGCCTACGTATTGCTTGTAATTAAAAGGTACGTCATAGTGCGCCATAGTTCTTACACCATACATTTAAAAAATAATTAATTAATCAATTAATCATCAAGCAGAATTGCATCAATGCGTTTCATATAAAATTTCTTTACATATATCCTGTTGATAACTATCGACAATACTCAACGCCAACTGTCAAATATGTCAAATGCATCAGAATCTTATTCATTCTGTGTTCACACAACATACAGTATCACACTTCATTCCCCCGTTGTATGTTGTCAATAATTCATGACAATTTTATCAATAAACCACCAGTCCATCTTCTATTACTTCACTTTGCATTATTTTATTAATATGTGTGACGTTTATTAGAAAGCAAAACGCGTAAGTTTACTCACGCAATTGCATTCTTCTACAAATTTCTGTCATATATCTATAGTCAAGTGCTCTTTTTCATATACTGCATCCTCACGTCTACATATATGTCCACTTGCGTATACAATTGTTATCTACATGAAATTGTATAGATGTAGTTCAGAGCGAATTCTTCATTCGTTTTCTCACTGCCACACATCTCACTACTGCAGTTGGTAAATAATGTGTGTTATTGTCGATAAGAATGCATATGGATTCCTCAAAACGTTTGAAAGAAAAGAATGATGAAATAATAATAATGATGATGAAATTTGAACGGAACGCTCTTTATATTGACATTTGATTCTTCGTATTCCCAATTGTATTGTTGACGGTGTTATTATTTTCCCAGGCGTGTCAATAGATAAACATTCTTGAAGTAAATTCTTTGACAATTTACCAAGTCATTGTGCGGTGTGATTCGAGAGAGAATTGTTGTTGTCAGTTACAGCTACATTCAAATGTATAAATTTTCATACTTTATCTGTATTTTTTTTGCCAAATCCTATGAATAATTTTTTATTTCGTGTTCTTTTTTTGTAGAGCGTCGTGATCCGGTGTGGGATATTTGATCAATTTTCATTTATATCCATGATTACCTTAATAATAATTTGAATCTATATTTATACTCGGCAACCCGTCTTCGGATCTCTTCGAAGCTCGAACTCGTTTCTCTCACAGAGATATCGATTGTCGTATGTCTGCTAAATTCACACTCATCATGAATAATGAACATAACCTCAATGAAAAAGGTTTCGTCCTGTTTCCTCGCTTATCGCTGTCGTATTCTTTTCCTCATTCGAGTCTGAAATTGACTTTCCACTGTCAGTAACGATCTGACGGTAATTTTACAGTTATTATTGAAATTGGTGATGTTTTCGTCATCCTTGGTTGGTTTATCAATCGAAAGATTGTTTTTTTGTTCCTTTTTTTTCTACAACGATGCATTTTTGCTTGAAATATTGACCAATAATTTCTTTCACGACGATTTGAATAAGTAAATAATCGAACGAACGTGGTGAATGTAACAAACAAAGAAGAATGTAGGATTGAATGAATTTGGTTCCCACATTTCTTGGTACATCATTGTACAATTTTTTCATCTTCCTCTCTTGCAAGTATCAAATGCATAACATGTTACAATCACGCCGATTATTGTACAGACGTTTTCTGCTTGAATATTTGTAGAATCATTTTTATCATTTTTTTCTCTTTTCAAATATTTGTCGTTATATGTAGTCGAGGAGAAGCAATTACGTGTAGTGTGAAAAACATCAATCGTTAATCGCTACAGTTATATGAGAAAATCATTATGATTATGATATTTGTACCAATCATTTATTATTATTCTTTTCGTTCTATGTAATATCCACGACGACGGAAAACCACAGATGAGATCGAAAGAAATTCAATGACAAATCGTCACCACGTCATGACAGAAAATAACGAATGCTCAGTCACAGTTGGAAGATGAAATTTGAAAATATTGCCAATGAGAAATACTCTGGAGCAGACATGAGTTGAATGTAAGGAAAGAATAATTGAAAAGAAAAAAAAATGAGGAAATCGCGAAATACGCTTGTGGATACTCAAACGACGGACAGTCTTGAAGCGACCAGGCGTTTATACAGGTTATTATTTGATATTTTAATCATATTTGTCGGAGATTCTTCATATACAACAGTTTTGGATGAATTTTATCTTATTATCCCAATACACTTAACCTGAAAATCGGGTTCACCTGAAATATTTGTATTGAAAGATAAATATGTATTTGAATGACGAGAATAACTTTGTTTACATAGAGGTACAACTGAAGTTGTTAAACGACTTGATGAACAAAAGGCGTCGGCGTTAACAATTACAGATATATTAACACCTTCGGGCGAAGTTTTACGTTGTAAACTGAAAGATTATTGTGAGAGATTGATTTTCAAAGATCCCATTGGTCATGCACGGAAAATCGAAGAGTTACTCTGGCGGAAGGCATTCTATGATGTCGTATCAGCAGCTAAGAAACTTCGAAAAGTGAAAAATTTTATTCAATTCAATTTTAGAAAGATTTTAGTTACACACACACTTAACTGCAATTACAACTGGTGCCTTTTTCAGGGGAATGTATGGAGAGATGAGGAGAAAGCATTACTGTCTACTCATCTGGCTGTTGGAGTGGGATTTTATCATCATTTGATTCTTCGATTGCAATTAGAGTATGATTTAGACTTGGCAGGTGTCGTTGATTTCGCTTATCAAGCATTTAAAAGTTGTCTCTCAGATGTAAGTAGGCAATATGAATGGACGAAGTCAATTAATTGAAAAACATCGATGAATAAAATGATGGTTCTCTTATTAAAGCAAAGGAAAAAGAATACTTCACTGAAGGTTCATTCGGATGAGGTACAACGATGCGTAATGCGCATTGTTCACCGCAGTCTCATATGTCTTGGAGATTTAGCACGATATAAATTGGACTTGGAACCTAATTGGGATCCAATGATCGCAACTCGATACTACAAAATGGCGATTGTAATCGATCGAAACATTGGTATGCCGCATAATCAGTTGGGCACAGTATCAGGAAATAAAAATTATGGTATAGATGCGATGTATCATTATATGCGATGTATTTTGTGTCCCGAACCATTCGAAGGTGCCGAGGGAAACTTGAAACGAATCATCGCGGCGCATTCCTATAATGGGAAAGAAAAACTACCAGTACAACGTTGTGCTGCCAGATTATTCCTTTTACTGCAAAAATGGAATAGTGATCCATCGAATACCGACCATATCAGCGAAGACTGCCAAAATCTATTGATTGATATTGAGAATTGTTTGAATACGAAGAAAATACAGTCGAATGCGATCACATGTGCGAGGGAAGCGCATAGTGTAGAAGAATATCTGCAAAACTGTAAATCCGAGCCAACTTCTCATCTGTCAAGTGATATTGTGTTTAAAATAATTGCAATATGTCTCATGTCAATATCCAAATTACAAATGAAAGAATCGCGACAAGTTCAAGGGATAATTGCATTCACTCTCTCATTATTATCACAACTGATTCAACTTACCATTGATCGGATTGAAGAATTCATCATGAATTCAACCAAATCGTCTAATCGTGAGAATGTTAAGCAAGATAATGTTGACGTCGGAACTTTAGAGGTGAACCAACAAACTCAACCATCTTTCTCGATTACATCTGAAACTAACAATCCCGTAGGAGTAATTGATAACTTACAATCTGTTGGGAAAATTATGAATGGTCACATGCCGAATGGTAGTGGCTCAAAGCCCAAAGATAAGTCGAGGAAAAATCTTTTGACTAAGTTACGTCGTCCACGTAAGCGTTTTAATTCATCAGATTCAGACGGAAGCGACATGGATGGCCAACAATTAGATTCATCAAGTGAAGAATTGAATTCTGACATCTCTGAAACTGAGGAAGAGGAGGAGGATGAGGAAGACGACGATGACGATGTGATCAGCGAATGTGAAGCTCTCGCTGAGGATGTACCATTAGTGGGAAATGCAACTGAAAATGATGCAGCCGCAAAAATAAATACTAATGGATTGAAGAATAGTCAGGAAAATATTATCAACGGTCACAATTCAAAGGAACGGGATGAAATTGAAGTAGAACTAAAGTCAGATAATGAAATAACAAATGAGAAAGCTAACAGTAGCCATGCGATTTCGATTGAGAGTGCAATAATTCCACCAAAAAATATTGATTCACCATGTGAAAAAAGCAATGGATCTATTGATTATGTTGTTGATTCAAAAAAGCAGAATCTTGATCCAAATTGTCTCTTTGATGAATTATCAAAAGAAGAATTATTTTATTCCATCAAAATTTGTTTCGATTGGTTAAGAGGCAATCCAGATATTATTCGTATGGTCACTGCAAGCTCAAGAATACTTTTGCAACGTATAACTATTCTAATTAATTTAATAAATCTTGAACCTGCGGTTATCATCAATAAGTGGGAACGTGATTCAACATTTTTGGTAAATGAAGAGAAAGTTTCGGAATATGTGATGAGTATACCATTACAAGAGGACATAGAATTGAGAGGACTCAATCTATTACAAAATGCTCATGAACATATCGATTGGCAAATATTACGGAATTTTAACATGCGTAAGCAAGAAGAAATGCTTTTGAGAATTTTGAAACTCGTTGATTTCGGTAATTATTTGTGTTTGAATGACGAAGTTGGTATGGCATATGATAAAAATAAAAATCTATATATACTATCAGACGGAAAAATAACCAAGTCTGTAGAGCACATTAACAATGGAAAAATGATTGAAAAACAACAACCTAACTTAGATCATCCGCATGGAAAATTGATGAGGCACATGGGTAAACTCTGGTTGAAAGCAGAGGTGAGAGCGCTCGAGAGCCGATTAAAATCGAAATTAATGTCACCATATCTCGTCCCCGACCATGAAGCGTTAGCTAAGCATACACCTGCACTGAAACGCTTGGTATACACCAAAAAATTCATTATTATTATTCCATCGATTGTTATCTCAGCATTAGATGAAATGAAACGAACGAGCAGTCGTGTACGTGAAGCAACACGATGGTTAGAGGGACAATTACAAAAAGGTTCACGCTTCTTACGTGCCCAACGTCCGCATGAGAGTTTGGCGCTCCCACTTATCAAAGGACCACGACCTAAAGATAAAGATGCATGGTTATTCTTCCAAATAATTGAATGTTGCCATTATCTTACGCAACAAACAAAAGTTGGTCTCACAGGTGATACAGAGCCACCTGTGGTTACGTTGTTGACCGGAATAACTAATGAAGAGAGGAAGTTGTCGACCTTCAGTCCAATTGGGCTCGCAAAAAGTGCAGGTGAGTTATAAATCAATTCCTTACTTTCTCATTTTTGACAATCTTCGAATTTTACGTCTAATCTATTGATGAATAATTAAATATGCTGATTGATCTCAATACTTTTAGGAGTTAACTTAGAGCACATCGAATCATTCCATACAAAATGGAAAACATCAAGCAAGAGTCACGGTTGAAAAATGATTTTTAGGAAAGACGAGTTCTGACTGCCATTGACTTGCGTCGATGAAGGAAATCCAAATGAGAAATGAGAAAACTAAATAAATAAAGAAACAATCAACCGACTCGCCCGTCATAGAGAACCGGTGGTTATTCCACACACTCACAAATACATATATAAACGGGCTTAGTGGGTTGGAAACCCAACAAATTGAGACAACAAATAATCAACATGATACTAATCGAAACATGAACATGTCAGTTGTTTTGCAGATTTTTGCAAGAAATAATAAATTTGGTTTCTTTGATAAAATATAATTACCCTCTCAAAGCTTTTCCATTATCGCACGAATAAATGAAAAAATATCATGTTATCTAATTCTGTCTGTTGAGTATGGAATGAAAGATGAAGTTGAAGTCCATTATCTGAGATAGATAAATAATACAAGCCATGCAACACATTTTTTTGTTACAAACTTCATGGCTTTCGTCCGATAATCATTATCAGTAGGGGACTCTGATTTTTCTTCTTTTCATGGTAGCACACAGATAGGCGTTACCTTTAACATGGGTCGAGGAAGTGCATGACCTTGAAACTGTGAGATTAAAATCATCACAGTCAGCTGGAATCACGTATTCTCATACGTACATCGTTTGAATGCTGAGTGGACATCGTGCACACATAGGCCGATTACGAGTGTTTATTTGTGTTTAGTCCATAGTAGACTCTAGTATATAAGCGGCCTTTCGATTCCCATTCTAGCTTGTATCTCACGAACTTTGTTGGACGATGGATCGATTGAAATTTGATCTTGGCATATTTTGCTTGTGCTTGACCTTGCTGTCAACTTCCGCCGACGATGGTGAGTTTTTAATCATTATAATTGCCGCAATACGTTGAGCAAATTAGTATTATATTCCATGCGCATTTTAGTGTATCATGTACTGATGACTCATTGTACTGTTCTTTAGCGTGTGATAAATCCAAATGTCCGGGTCCAACGATGTTTTATGAAGACCTCAAATGTCAACCAGTTTACAGATCTCCCGATGATTGCTGTCCTTATAAGTATAATTGCGATCATTTGAAAACGAGATCGCCTGATAAATGTTATATAAATGGCCATGAATACAACATCGGTGAATCGCTTAAAGACGAACATCGTTATCCGTGTGACCTTGGTTGTTTCTGCGGGAAAACAGGAGATTTGTAAGGATCAGTGCCACATACAATTTTAATGTCATTATAGATGTATGTGGGTGCCATGTTTCGATTATCTTTTTACTTATCAATCAACTTCCTCATATTTTAGTGCAAGATTCACTTGCGCTGCAGTGGATTGTGGTTATCATTCATCACCAACTCCCAATTGTTATTTGGCACGGAATGTCTCCAATTGCTGTCCGGGCCCATTGATATGTCGTAAGTTTTCTGTGAAGCAACTTTGTTTTTGCAAATACACAAGACCATTTCCTTCTGAGAATGAATCGAGATAATTTTCTAGCTGAGAAACTCGAGGATCGTCCTACGTGTGAAGTTGATGGCAAAATATACAAAGACGGTGATTTTTTCGAACCAAAATCGG
Organism: Meteorus colon; assembly: GCA_030523085.1. Taxonomy (NCBI): domain Eukaryota; kingdom Metazoa; phylum Arthropoda; class Insecta; order Hymenoptera; family Braconidae; genus Meteorus; species Meteorus colon. The sequence goes on from JAPYZH010000272.1 coordinate 29,990, forward strand.
AGCCAAATAAACAATGTGCTTGTGGTCCCGGATATAAAGGTATGAGAGTGTATCGATACTTGTTCATGGATGGTTGGTTTCATAATTGCGATAATCCTACAATTTAGTTGAACAAATTGTTTTATGAATTCAAGGCGAAAATATTGAACCATTCTGCCGAGAGCAACCCTCTGTTTCTCAGTGTCGCAGCGAACTTCGTCAGGCTTATGAAATTCAGAGTGATTGTGTGCCAACGTATTATTCTGGACAATCACCGCAAACAGGCTGTAATGTAGCATACCGGTGTCGTAAGTTTGATTGATAAATAATAAGCATTCATCGATTGATTTAGTCGATGTGGTATCAATTAAAAGCATTCGATTTCGTTTTATCACTCATAGAAAATGAGCAGGACAAAGTCATTCAACAAAACAGAAATATAGATCCTCCGATGCCCGGTAAGTATTCACAAAACTGTTGCAGCACAGTTTCCTTCAGTATAACTATAAAAATATCATGAACATATACTCATAATTTACTTTATTTAAGATGATGATATGGTCTGTCACTTTGGTACACTTTTGATGCGTTATGGTGACGAACTCAATCAAGCTACAGACTATTCTTCTGTTTGTATGCGATGTGTTTGTGAAGTAGGACCTTATCCAACATGTCAACGTCTTCCTGATGAGGAATGCGATGTCACCAAGCACCCTCCGTTCCATCAGCACGATCGCATATAGATTCCATATACCTTGAACTACATAAGCAAGATGATGTGAATAATATCTTATTAAGCGAAATAAAACATACTACCAAATAGATACAAGTTCTGACGATTATTATATAGAAGGTATGATCAATATAATAATAATGAATAAATGAACTATAGAAATGATTTTTTTGTTAAAATTCGTGGAACTCTCGAATTATTCGATTCAATCACAAGTCTATGCGATGGAATTCAACACAATGTGTCATACAGAATTTCAATTGCAAAGAAATAGCTTATCTATACAGCGCAATAAAGTATTTGTTTAGGTGAAATGTAAATATGCTTATATCATATACATGCTGAAGAGAATGAAGATAGCTTTCTCATTGCTCAGTAGAATGAGTAATTAGGATAACGATGTATAATTAACATAGCATTCAATGACAAGTCACTCAATGTCAATATATAATTAACCATCATTCATCATCCAGCTGTGGGTAAAATAAACGACATCTCAATACGTCGTTAATTCTCATTTATTCGAATAATATGCGATGCTATTATAATTAGAGTTGAGATGAATAGATGAGATAAGTGTAGATCCGTATTATTGCTGTCTTATGCTGATTATCCAATCACTCCGATGATGCGGAATTTTTCAATTCATTACAATTCACGTTAACAAGCAAGTTAATAGTTGTTATTAATGTGAAAACAGTTTGGGGAAAAAAGAAACCTTGAAGCTGCATGCAAAAAAAAATTGTGAATACAAATGCAAATTATATATACTTGTGAATATATTATGTACGTGTTAAGCAAACAGCGCTCTTATATGTACGTAAAACTGGTATGATTCATTCGTATTTTGTCCACATTCGACTTCAGTATATGGGTGGTCACTAAGCTGAAAGTGCGACGCATGAACTACGCTTTGCAATGAGCCAACTTAACTTTATTCTGAGTGTACTTTGTATGTGCTCGATTTTACTGTCTACATCTGCTATTGAGAGTGAGATTAAGATAAAAATAATATTATAATGATTTTTAGATGTTACTGATCAGGACGATATTTTATTGTTTTGGTTTTCGTTTCGATGTCGCTTCCTTATATATTAATGATTTTATTTTTCAGCATGTGATAAATCGAAATGTCCTGGACCGATTGCATATTATGAGAGTCTTTCATGTCAACCAGTTTACAATGCTTCTGATGATTGTTGTCCTTACAAATATAATTGTGACCATTTGAAATCGCGATCTCCTGATAGCTGTTATAGAAACGGGCATGAATATGCAATTGGTGATCAATTGAAAGACGAAGATGCTAATCCTTGCGATATCGGATGTAGCTGCCAGAAAAGTTCTACTGCGTCAGTATGGGATCTAAACAATTTATAACTTTTGCCCTGCATGAATATTTCAATCACAATTTCTTTCCTGTCATCTCTGTTTTCAAACGTTTCTATCTTATTCCATAGGGCGGCATTCAATTGTGCTATAGTCGATTGTTTCCATGGCCCAATAAAGCCAGGCTGTTATCAGAAGAACTCGCCCGCTGATTGCTGTCCAGGTGAAGAAGTTTGTCGTAAGTATCTAAAAAAGAGTGCTTATTTCATTATGTCACGAATGTTCTGACTGAATTGGCAATATAAAAAATCATTACAGCAGAGAAACCAGAGGATCGTGCCACGTGTGAAGTCGATGGTGTAATTTATAAAGACGGTGAATATTTTGTGGATAAAAATCAGCCAGATAAAAATTGCGTTTGTATGCCTGGATATAAAGGTAAGAACTTTCAACGACTTATCAATAATCATTTTGAAAATCGATAAGTTCATGTGAATCATCTGATACTGTAATAAATAATTCCGTTTCATCTATTTCAGGCGAAAATGAAAAACCTTTCTGTAAAGTTCCGAATGCTCCCTATTGTTCACCTGAATTTAGACATGCTGATGATATAATAAATAATTGTGCACCTATATACTATTATCAGCAATCACCACAACATAGTTGTAGTGTAGCGTCTCGATGCCGTAAGTATCATTTTAAAATAATGATCGCGTATCCATTCATAACGTAATACAATTCCGTTTAGAAAAATTGAGCGATCTCATTATTTGATAGAAAACGAAAACGATGTAGTCATTCCGCATAATGATAACGCCGACCTTCCGAAGCCCGGTGAGTGCGATTGACAAACTGTGTCACAACAATTCTTGTTATCACATGGACATGATAATTCTAACGAATTGATCTACTTTAGATGATGACATGGTCTGTCGATTTGGTACACTATTGATGCATTATGGAGATGAACTCAATCAAGCTACAGATTATTCTTCTGTTTGTGTACGATGCGTTTGTGAGGTGGGACCTATCCCGACATGTCAACGTTTATCTGATGAAGAATGTGATGTTACAAAACATCCTCCTTTTCATCAGAGTAAGAAGTAACTTTAAGGTATAATCAATGTAGTTTACAATGAAACGGCAATAGAATACGCACTCACAATTTATTTTATTAAGAACATTAGATAATAGATTTGCATGAATTTTAAGAATGTATATTGGAAAATAATAAGGCATAAGAAAACCAAAAGCAATAAATTGCCAATCATATACATGATTGTGTTCTATCATTTCAATTTCATTATGTTAAGCGATATATGTTTCATATTCTCACGAGTTAGACGTGAGAAATTAAATATTGTTAACTGAACTCAGCAAGTTATAATCGGGATGCGAAATATTATATCCATACATGAACATCAAAGTTGATGGCCAAAATTATTCGGAGATTGTGATTGAGAAGAAAGTAGAAGTATGACGCTCAACTTTTCATCACTTAAATTTTATGATTCTTGTTCTATTCATTATCGCAATATGGAAACTTTCTATTTTGTGAAGGAATTTCCTCAAAAGTTGAAAATCCTATACATCATATTTTTATGCATTGCAACGAAATAAGTAATCTGAAATAACTCATTAGCTGTAAAAGAGTTTATAGTTATGAGTCTGATTTTAATCCGATAATGATCTTGAATTAGGAAACTCATTATTCATTCCGTTTTGGGTAATGAAGAAGATTGTAATTTATAGCCCAATTTTTCTGAAATACCGAGGGAATGTGAAATTCTTCGAATTTCCATTTATCAATAGCGTAATTACATTTTGATGTACTGCTTACGGCGATGACTACAAGTGCTAATAGTCCATACTGGATTCCAGTATAAATCCACTCACCAAACTTGGTTTTTCAGTCATTGTCTCAGGAGCCATCCAGCACAATGGGCAATTTCAAGTTAGCTGTCACGTTATTCTCCTCATTCTTGATCTTTGGATCAATTGCCGCTGAGGACAGTGAGTTTTTAGTTAAAGTCTGGTTATTTTATGAATAAGAGGAAATGGATTTCATCATTATCTGATCTCTCATAATGCGGCTTTATTTTATTCCAGCGTCAAACGAAGAGACATGTCAAGGACCAACCGCATATTATGAGGATCTAGGATGTGTTCCACTATACAAAAATCGTAATGATAGCTGTCCATATTTATATGACTGCGATAATTTATCAGAAAAATCGTCGTATAAATGCTATGGGAAAAATGAATATTATCCTTCTCACGGAATCGACTCCTATTGTGCTCCAATATATAATCATGATCAATCACCTCAAAAAGATTGTACTCACGAGAAGCGATGCCGTGAGTATTATTTTGAAAACAATATATTATAACCAAATAACAATTTCATATGGTTCGAATTTGAGTCTAATGTTTTAATTATTCCATAGAACATGAATTTGATAAAGTCATTATGAAAGATCCAACGAGAGGCTACATGCGATCCGGTAAGTTTACCAATAGAACTGCCTTGCATAATAAATATCATTGGTACAAAAGAATAAAATTCATCTTATCACATTTTGTAGGTGAAATGTTCTGCATATTCGGTACACTACTGATGCGTTATGGTGATAAACTCAATGTAGCAAGTCCTTCTTCTGGTTGTATGCGCTGTGTTTGTGAGGTGGGACCCATTCCAACGTGTCAACGTTTTTCACCTGAACGTTGCGTAGTTAAACACCGACCCCGTCTTTTCTATCCTGGAATGTACAATTCATTTATGATACAATATGGACAGCCCAACGAACAAGAAACATCTGACAAATCGATACCTATAGATGCATAAGTATGTGAACAATTAGAAATCAATATTGCATTGATATTGCATCATTCTGGTATTCATGTATCTTTCAAATTTTGTCATTATAATAAACCTGTTTGAAACAATATTGAAATCCACGATGTTATCATTTTGCCCATCCATTCGTTCAAAAAGGAAATAGTAGGGATCCAATCAACATTCGTTGCCGTGGCTTTATCCACCATCTCTTGAGCGCCTCTCCCCTGTCCTTCTCTAACTAAAACGAAAAACTGACACACACAACACACGAGGCGACTGCATTCAATATTGCATCATTTCCACTGAGAATTTACACAATTGAGTGTTAATTTTGGTAAATTATCAATACATATCTCATTATCAACTGAATTTTGATTGTGTGCAGTTGCATAAGGTAATAATGCCTGAAACAGATTTGGCGAAGTTGTCTTTAGGTGAGTGAAAAATTGGATATAATTTTACTACATTTAATTGTCTACACCTGAAAATTTCCTTCATTTGATTTATAATACGAAGAACTATCAAGGATTTGATTTTATTACCTCCCAGGTGATATTTACACCTCTGATAAACATGGCAGCGATGAAACCGGTGACGGCAGTGAATCAAAGCCATTTAAAACCATTCTCCAAGCGATGAGACACGCCGGTAAAGAGCCATTCCCAACAATATACCAAGATTCGAAGGATGATACGAAAAAGTATGAACCGGCAGCGAAATCACAATTGAAAAAGGTTCAGAAACTTTGGAGTAGGGAACAGCATAAAAATGATGAGAAACAGCAGAAATTATTGCAAGATGATGAGAAACGTGCGAAAAACTTGAAAGATGCCAAGGCTGTTATTATTGAAGAAGATAAATCCTTACCAGAGGCGATGAGAATAAAAGTTCGAGATGGTGCAGAAAATCGTGAGAAACGTGTCAAGATTTTCGGTTGGGTTCATCGATTGAGACGCCAAGGTTCTTGAATTATTTGGCCACTGAATCCAAGCAACAATTTTTCATTGATATGTCACACTATAAAATGTTCATTATTTGGTTATCCACAGGCAAAGCTCTTCTCTTCATTACCTTACGTGATGGTACTGGATTTTTACAGTGTGTTCTCAATGATAAACTATGTCTAACTTATGACGCATTGACGTTGAACACAGAAGCATCAGTAGAATTGTTTGGCACTTTGAAACCTGTTCCTGAAGGAAAAAGTGTAAGAGTTATACCATTTAGTCTGAGTCAATCTCAGTAAATCAGTTTTTATGCAATGTGTGTTCAATGATCAGGCCCCGGGTGGACATGAATTGGCAGTTGATTATTGGAAATTGATTGGCAATGCGCCTCCTGGTGGAGCTGATTCGATCCTGAATGAAGAAGCCCATCCAGATGTCCAGTTGGACAATCGACATATTATGATTCGTGGTGAAAATGTATGAAGCATATTTGTTTTTTGACATTCTGGATATGATAATTGATTATTTTATTCTCTCTAGACTTCCCGTGTCTTGTTGATGCGATCGGTATTACTGCAGGCATTTAGAGAACATTATTTAGCACGTGGCTATGCAGAAGTAACACCACCAACACTTGTACAAACTCAAGTTGAGGGTGGATCAACTTTATTCAAGCTAAACTATTTTGGGTAATGTTCTAAACAATTGATTCTAATTCCTGAACAAAATGTTGTTGTAACTTTATTTTAAACTTTTTTAATACTGTGCCTTTTTATGTAATTTAGCGAAGAGGCCTTCCTCACACAGAGTTCTCAGCTCTATTTAGAAACATGCATTCCTGCAATGGGTGATGTTTATTGTATTGCCCAATCATACAGAGCTGAGCAATCAAGAACACGTAGACATTTAGCTGAATACAGTCACGTAGAAGCAGAATGTCCATTCATTACATTTGATAATTTACTGGAACGTCTCGAAGATCTAATTTGTGATGTAGTGGATCGCGTACTCAAAAGTCCTTACGGTGCTATAGTTAAAGAACTGAATCCTGGATTTGTAATGCCCAAACGGCCATTCAAAAGAATGAACTACTCTGAAGCGATTGAGTATCTTCGTGAACATAACATTACCAAAGAAGATGGTACATTCTATGAATTTGGGGAGGTAGTGATTCATAACATTATTTTAATACTATAAATTTAATGATGTTGCCCTAAGATCGTGATTGAATATTCTTATTCATTTCCAGGATATTCCGGAGATGCCTGAACGTAAAATGACTGATGCAATTAATGAGCCGATAATGCTATGTCGTTTCCCAGCTAACATCAAATCTTTCTACATGTCAAAGTGTCCTGAAGATTTACGTTTAACGGAATCTGTTGACGTTCTTCTACCTAATGTCGGTGAAATTGTTGGTGGTTCCATGCGTATTTCTGATTATGATGAGTTATTAGAAGGATATAAACGCGAAAATATTGATCCCACTTCATATTATTGGTATACTGATCAACGAAAGTATGGTACATGTCCTCATGGAGGATATGGTCTTGGTTTGGAGAGATTTTTGTGCTGGTTGTTGAACCGGTATCATATTCGTGACACATGTCTTTATCCACGTTTTCTGGAGCGTTGTAAACCATAAAGGTTTTATAGAGGTTTTTTCAACACGTATCAATTTCTTTTTACATTTAGTGAATGTTTAATTTGTAATATACCACGCAGAAACTGAATTCATCTTGAATTGATATGAATAAAGGCATTTGGAAAAATGAACAATAATGTGTTCAGTGGATTGAATGGACAAATCAGATTAATTTAATGATTGTAATTGATTTGTAAGAGATACAATTTACATATACATCTTATCGGAAATGTTCAGTGTGTATTATGATCACAAACACCTTTACTTCACTTCCCATGTCACTCAATCTAAATTATCATTCAAACTGTGAATAAGCCACAAACTCAAAAGCTTATCGTTGGATTAGTTCGAAATATTTCTCGTGAAACACTCGAGTAATTGGTTAAATATAAATTCCGAATAATATAGGTACAATACTGTAAATCTGACTTTCGGATATATATTCTTTTTACCCCTCTTTTCGAGTTCAATTGCTTTTCATTATAATTAATTATTCATTTATGTTTTCTTAATACAATAACAATATATATTAATACCTCATACTGTTTTTATTTACTCTTTTTTTGTTATTTTCTTGTTTTCTCGCCTTTTGGTTTCCTACACAATATTTATATATATACATACACAGATATATTTATTTGCTTCAATATATATAACTTCGCATAACATTTTTTCGTTTCAACAATTTGTTTGAATTATTAGGTTGCATCCATCAATCTTCATGATCAAGACCGTGTGCAGAATTTCAATATATATATATTTTCATCCCTCTTTCAACTGTTGATGCATCAATTCCCAAATAATAATTTACTGACATAATCACCCAAATTGGTAAACAATGCTGCAATTAACCTCGACTAACATTTAATATGACGGGGTTATATTTTCTCCTCGATTCAGTTTATTACTTTGTTATATTTCTCCTTTTATATTATGATTGATAAATTCATAAGCGTAATAGTTCTGGTTTTATTTCCTTTCATTGTTTCTTCTATTATGCAAGGTGTATTGTTGCTCGACGCCCGCCCGCGGCTCTTTGCTAAACACAATAAAATAAATAATGCTCTATTGCATACATAAATTCATTCGGTAAGTTAATTGCTGAATGAAAACTTTCATATTATCCTTTATCGTTATTTCATTTTGTTTTTCACGTTCCATTAAATAGATACACTGAATAAATATGTTTATCTCAAAGCAAACACTGATAGCAATATAATAGCACTGAATTGATTCTTCGACATCTCCCGTCACAATTTCAAGAAACTTATAATATTAAAATCTAATCGTAAACATTTGTTTCTCGCCTGTCTTTCTCTTTACTTTCATTATTGTTAATTATTCTTTTTCCTTATTTATATTTAAATAATTGGAAATGTTGCCTGAAATTGTTGGCTGCAACGATTAATGCCGAAGTGTTATCATGCGCGTTTTTCTTTTTTTTTTCATAGCGTCTTATTGGAATTATTAACTAATTAATAATTTCTTCGTTCTTTATACAGTATCAATACCGATACAGTAAAGGTATTCTTCTTTTATTCAATCGCCTAAACAATTTTCCCCAAGATGGGTACATATATATAAATATATATAACAGTAGGGTCGTAGAGAAGAATTATCATGACATTAAAACAGCTCATGGATTAATTGATTCTGTACGGAACGAGAAATAACAATGAGTAAAAATTAGAGAAATTGTTTCCTTCTCGTTTTCCGCAGTGAAACCGGAAATGATCGTTCTTTCTACATGTCGCAGGAATATTTGAGTTTGTTGTTGCAATCTCAAATTGAATTTTTGGGAAAGTTCATTTCGTTTTCCGTAAATTTTGTGAGCGACATTCATTTGTAATATTGGTACAAATAAGCGTCATATGAATTGTTTCCGCCACCTTGCCTATTTTTTTTTATCCAATAAACATTGTCATCCACATAATATACACGTATAGAAGCCACAATGGAGGTCGCGACATTCAATCTGCTTGTAATTGTCCCTTAGTTAGAGCCAATTTCAAATGCATTTCGTAAAACAACAATAAAATGTGTACAATTTAGACTAACGGACATTATCAACTTGCGGGAGTTTTTATGTTTAGTATATTCAAGCTGTGAGAATTCTTCTCTCTGACAACCCGTGTTTTTGTATGTTGTATTCTGACAACGATAGCGAATAAGATTCATGATTGCCTGCATATGTGAAAGATGAATATAGTCATTATAAATAATCTTCTTCCCTTTTTCGGTCAACTTATCTATTTGAAAAATCTAAATCACATTTATAAAATTGATCAATTTGCGAATAAGCGAATGAACGAATGCTCTATCGAATAAAAATAAAGAAATAAGGAGACGATCATAGAAAAAATTATTGGAACCAAAATAGTTATAGACTATTTCTACATGGACGTATAAACAGGAATAATGAAATAGTTTGAAAATAGGCCATAATTATAATTCAAATGCGTTTGAGTTCCTGTTTCTTGTTTTTTCATTTTGAAGAGAAAGTCGTAAGATGAAATGTTGACAATATCATCGTTATCTAAAATTGATAGTGATGCATTCTTCAAAAATGGATTCGTACAAATCGATAGATTCTTCGATTATGAACGGTGCGTTTTATTATTTGCTAATAAATATATGATATTTTCTAAATGAAATTAATTTTTTGTTTCACATTTTCTTTACTCTCCTATATTTTATTCCACGAAAAAACAATCCAGCTCTACCGTTCATCGTTATGTTTGCTTTATCAAGCGGTAACAAATAAATATATTTATATCCGTCAATGACTGCAGTCAAATATGCAAAAAATGTATCTGAATTTTTAAATAATAATGCAATTGGGTATTGCACTTGCAACAAAAAAATATTCAAAGACTGTGGTTTTGGCAGTGATATTACAGATTATTTTATCGGAAGAATGAGACTGAGAACCGAAGATTGTGAACCACTGAATCTGCAAAATAGTGAAAGTTGAATAAAATGAAACCTGATAATAAACTTCGAGTTAAATTTGATTGTTGAAAAATAAACTTTGGATTATAACGCAGTAACATTTTCATCATGACTTCGACCATTATGTTTACGGTATGACGGTTAACTTTGGTTGCTCTTTCGTCTGTATGTTTTTTCATCTTTTTCTTTATTTGCTCTTACTTACTAGTTATTTAGGGTCATTCATCAATTGAATATTTTTCCTAATACATTGTATGCACGACGCAGTCACGTTCAGGTAATTGACGAACTTTCATTGAACCATCTGCACCGCATGAGAACAGACGACCAGCTGAGTCAACTTGTAATTGAGTTACGCCCTAAGAGTTTATAATGTGTTAATTATTCATGATTTGCTGTTTTATCTATTTCATATAATTTCATTGACTTACTTGACCAATATTTTTGAAGAAACTCGATCTTGGATGTTCGCCAGAAAACGTGTATAATATTGCATGAACAGTTAAACCCCACACCTAATTGATAGGAAAAATGTATGAATAAAAGAAAATAAATAATTGGAATCAATTAAATAGGGTGATTGGGATTAATTTCAATTGTGATTACTTTTATATCTCCATCACCAGCGCCGCTAACAAAAAATTCTTCATGTGGATCGAGAGCCAGACATTTGATCGCTGATTCGTGTGCTTGGAATCTATGCCGCTGTTGTCGTTGACGCATATCAAAAATATTTATGTCACCCTTTTTTCCGCCACTTATCAATAATTGATGTTGTGGTGCAATGATTACTGAACTTGCGCCTTGATCGTGACATGTAAATCCTTGAAAAATATTTGAGTTAAAGCACAAGAATTAAGTTGATTAAGTGGAAATATTTTCCTTTCTTGGAATATGATTTTAATTTTCATGATTACCTTGCACAAGAGATTTATTCTGTGGTAGCAATGTATCCCAGAGGGCAACATTTCTTCCTTCAGAGCCATGACCTGCAGTTGCAACAAGGCTGCAAGCACCAAGGAAAACGAAGTCCGATGTAACTTTACTGTGACATTGATAATTCTGGAACCCATCAAATAAAGTTATATATAGAAAATTTGGATCACCGTGTGGATATATAATGATTTTGCGAATTAATTGCTGACTTACAAAGAAGGGTCGAGCTGTTCCTTCTCTACATGCCACTTGGAACAAACTCAAATGTCCATCAGAATCAGCCACACCAAATTTGTTCCCATGTTGGGAGAAACGAACCCGCGTTACTTTCGCAAAAGTTCCTGAGGGTCTTGGTGTTGCCACTGCAGTTTGGTGGCCCCATTCCCACAGAGAAACGGATCCATCTTGAGATCCGGTTAAGTCTATGAAGGGGAAAATTAATGTTATCAAGTCAATGTTCTCTGTTGTCATTGGAATAAATATTAAATTATTTTTTCAAGATTGATAATGAACTTACACAAAGGCAATAATGGATGTGCGGAGACTCTCCGTATACCATCGATTTTGTGTTTTAGGATCTATTACAAAGAGAAAAACATTACCGACTCAATCAGTTACATATTGATAATTTGAATTCAATGGTAACGTCAACGTCAACATCCAGATATACTCATAAAACGAGAGAAAAATGAATAATTATCAAAAGGTAACGATCAAGATACGAAATAAAATTGGTGAATGTGAATAGAATTTGATTGAACGAAATCGAAGACAAAAATGAATAGATGAGATCATCAGAATGAACTCACATCAGTAAGAATAGAGCATAGCAGAAATTTCTTTGAGTTGAAAGTATTCAATGACAGACTACAAGTCGATACGTTTTAGATGGTATAATCGTTTGAACAAAAAAATTCTTTTCACAAGGATGATAACAGCGTCTTTTATGGATTCAATTAAAACAATTGGGATCCATATTTCATGCAGAACAATTGTGGAAAGTGAACTCTAATAACTCTTTAAAAAATATCACTTATCTGTTCAAGAGTATTCATTGTATATTACTAAATGTCGAACGTTTTATCGACATCACAACAGAGATGGAGTAGAACCACATTAAGAACAATCGTAAAGAATAAAAAATTCTCACACCATTTTCAAGATCAATAGTCTGTCTAAAAGATTGTTTATAGTGAGATTCTACGGCACATAAATTAAAGTACCTTATTTTCCGTTTCTATCTTTTCACGACATATGATGGGGATGACAATGATAAATAAAAATTATGCAATGGAGTATGAATGCTGGAATCAAGTAACTATTGAAAAAGAAAAGTGAAATTTGACAACAAATAAACTACGAAATAATAAGAAATAAACGATAATTGTTGCTGGCTATTGCTAGATGACAATTAAACTTTGCTTCATGCCTGCATAGTTGAGACAAAGCTGTAGAACAAATTGGATATAAATTATCTAACTTGAAGTATCTCGGAACAAATAGTCTAATAGTAATGACAAAGTTTTCTTGATTATATAAAAAAATTTCAAACCTGAGATGACATGGAACAATTTCAATGTAAAAAAATTTATGAGATACTTCAATTTAAATAATTGCATAAATTCCAATGGTTAACTGAAATTGTATGATTGTGGATAACAATATCGGCAATTATAGGAAATTGGCACTAGGGCTCTGCTTAGATTTGTTAAATCTCACCGGCTTTAATAAGTGTTTACTCCTATCAGCGACAAACTGACAGAAGCGCAGGTCGTGGGAGCCAGGAAAAGCGGGCATCCCCTTCATCTGATTGAGCGCGTGAGTCGTCAGGGTCAGTAACGCAGACCATGTTAGATGTTAGGCAAGCATTGAACAAGCAACATTGTCTCCATCACCACTTGTGCATTTATTCTCTTATAAAACCCAAATCCCAAACCCGTTTCAATCGCCACTGTTATTCATCCCATAAGATGAATGAACAACTACCAAGTCGCGCTAATATGTTAATGTTCGGTTTTCAGAATACACATTTTTCAACTGAATCAAAATAATATTTCTGTTCGCAATATTTTGTGTATCATGCCCCAAGGGGTGAGGCACAATGCTAAAAGTTTCACCTGAATCCTTCATGCGATTCGCTATACGTTTCTCGTGAATATTCAATTATAAATATAAAAGGAGAGGAAGACATAGAAAACAGATATGGACTTTAAATATAGGGATCCCGAAGATGTTGCAATACACAATGATATATTATATTGTTCGTCAGAATAGAGACAGTAAAAAATCAATTCGAATCGGTATTCAAATCGATCCGGCAACGACAAAGAGGAATAGAGAGATAGTGAAAAATGGAGAAACAATTAGAATGAAAATATAATTAGTAACTCCCAGTGGTGGTATAGATGAAAATATTGTGTGGTGCTATCCCAATGATGTATTCAGACGATAATCAAAACTTCACTGTCAAGGTGCATTTTTATAGAAGAAAAAAGTAAAAAAAAAACGGTGAAATGGATCTAAACATAAAACTACAGCCACTATCGAATACAAAAAATATCATTTGATGTGTAATATAAAATACTCCTACGGGATTTTTCATGGAGACGAGAAAAGATATGTAAATATCGATGTCTTTGTATGTTCATATATATACATGAGAGAAATTTGGAGTCAATTAATACTCTCTTTTTTTCCTCTTATCCGAAAAACAATAATCCAATCGTGAGATATGCAAATTTTTTAGTCGCTATTTCCTTCATAGTTATTCTTGGTGAATTGAACATCATGTGTTACGAAAACTTTCTAGATTAATGTGTTTCACGAATTGATTGGAAAAAATGAACTCACCACGCTAGCACCACGTCCACTTTGACTGGCGATACCGGACTGCGGTTGTGGAGTATTTGGCAATGGATTCTGTGCGAGTAAGGGTCTGTCGGCCGCCGTCTTTCACATCGGGAATGAATCATAATTAACATTTGCTCATAACCAGCGATTCAATTACTAGGATAAATTTATGATGAATTAATTATTATACCTGTATGACTAGAAAACTGGTTGGTTGAGTAGGTTCGGGATCGATTGCTCTATTCAAATTAATTATGTCGAACTCGCATTCATCTTCCAGCCACGAGGGCAATTCTAGCAGCAATGATATATCCATTTCTTGAACTTCTCTTGGAGTTGCTAGAGCCATGACGCCAGCGTTTACCTTCAAGAATATAAATAAATTTTACCATCTATTTGACGATATATTAGAAATATTTAATTACCTGATTGAGGCAAAAGGCACTAATACTGTCTTGTTCCTTATGAATAATTCTCACGGGTTCGGGCAGACTTGTTGTACCACTATCACTTCCTTTATCTTCACCACTGCCACGTGTTGCGCTATCAACAGCCGACTGTGAGTTCTCTAATAACGCTGATAACGAGCGATGTTTGCCAAATACCGCACGAATAAATATATCTTGAACGGTCTCCTGTCTCACCAAATAGCACCATAAACGATTCGCTGAAGCTGCTGAAGCCAAGCGTGTATTGAACGGGGTATTTCCTTTCTCCAATAACGCACGATATTTGTGAATCGCGGGTTTACCAGGCGATGGCACTGGATCTGGTGCGCAACCTGGGATATAATTAGCCGATGGTGGGCCTCTTGACTCCAATTCTTCACGAAGTGTTTCCTCCCATTGAGCAACAACACCCAATGTGCCGTGAATCAATGGACTGCTAACCGGCAATTCTTGCATTTCAATACCAGCGACATTGAGAAAATCTTGTAACTGCTGTTGTAATATTTTAACTGTTGCTAATCTCATAATACACCAACTGTAGCCGTTGGGATTCGAATGTTCAGTATTGTCCTTTGGTTTACTCTTTGGTTTAACGTTTGTATCAAACACATCTTCTTCCTCTTCAGATGAACCCAGATCAGACACTGCCGAGTCGGATGAATCATAATCGATTTCATCTGCATATTCATTCTCAATGCGCGGCTTCATCAGAAAATATGATACCATACTCATTTGAGGTGATACGAATTGTTCACGATATGTTGGCTTGTCTTCCTTGATATTTGGTTGTTGTCCTGTAAATTGTCCTAATAGTTTCATATTTAATTTTACACGTTGTTTGGTTAATGAAGTCATTGTATTCCAAACACCACCAGCAGCTGCTTGGATTTCGCCAGAAATACTGTCCGCACGTTCAACACTCATACTTGAACTGCCTCCACGATTATTTGTACTTGCGATGCGTACTAATTTTTTAACTCCGCCGCCAAACAAACATGACCATGTATTATTGTCGAATTTCTGACCTGCCAGTCGGTATAGTATATGACTGTCACAACTAGCTAATGCATAAACAAATAGACTAATAAATGTCGAGACGAATGCTTCGCATAGAAGAACATTGAGTTTTGGTGTATCTTCATCTTTTTCACGCGCAAGAAGTGCACGAAGATTCGTTACGCCAGGCCATTTCGATGGCAATGTTGTTATTATTACACTCTCATCCAAAGAATAACGACGGTTATATCGATTTGAAGCAACCAAATGACCCCCAGAGAAGGTTTCGACTTCAGCAACGGTGGGAAAGATATCGGGTTGATGATGTTTCGTCACAAATGTATCCGAGTCACATAATGATTGATAAATACACGCGCTCAATGCGACAGCTAAGTCACGCATTATAAAAACCTCGCAGTAATGCGAATTTCTATTTGGTGTTGGTGGACACCGAAGCTCGACGAGAGTTTGTAACATATCATGCGCCAGAGACTGAGAAATAATAAAATCAATCAATATCAATGTTCTCCTCATTTTGGTTGGGAAAGGAGACTGATGTATCAGTCATGTGCAACTTACTTGTAAATGTCTCACAGGATCTGCGACAACTGTTTTATTGCATGCAACACTGGCACTCAAAAGCGGCAGTGTCGTTGGGAATGGTAGGGGACTGAGCAACTGCTGTTGAGTCTTCTCCTGCTGTAATTCTTGCAGTAGAAGAACTAATTCCATCCGTACAGATGCTAGTCCACCACCAGATGCCCCGTGTAATGAGCAGTAGGACAATAATGTACGTAGCAAAGTTTCGTTCGCTATAATTGACAGAATTAATGTATGGTTAATGTCGCACGAATTATATTGAGCAATAGATTAAATGGTTAAGTTAATAGAGATAAGTCACAGAAAAATGTTCAATTGAGTTGATTTTGTAAAACATTAAGGCAATTAACAAATGGCTGTTTGTCCTTGTCCATATTCTTTTTTTTTCTTTCGTGATAGTTAGTTTACCTTTCAGCCATTTCTTCCGGCGCGCGGCTCTTTGTACTTTAGCTTCAAAATCAAGTTTTTCAGCAACTAAAATTTCATGCAACGTAGGCTGTTCCCCTGGTCTATGTGGGGCAATATCATCAGTCATTACTCCCTCGTCTGAAATTTCAATGTTATATTCACAAGATTTGGCAGTTAATGATTGCGAATATTTGTTAATGTTTGCAATGTGAAATACCCGCAATGGAATGATAAAATAAATAACGATTGAAATTAATGAGAGCCTATCGCTCTATTCAGCGGTTTTCACATCACGTTAAATCAACGAACAAGCATCAAAAAGGAATGAATCAATTATCCAACATACATTCTGTAACGTTTGTAACATCACCATCCGCATTGGCACTATAGCTGCACAATTGTCGTAAAGCATCAACTTCACGTTCTAACCACACATACAATTGATAACGCAATTGTCCACCGTCAACTTCAAAACCTGTTGCCAAAGTCGACAATTCTTCCATAAGAATCTTCAAACATGCGACAAATTTCAGTTGCTGCGCCATAATGTCTAGTTGAGCCATAGGTTTTGAAGAATCAACTGAAATAATTACAAAAAGAAACATGTTTATGATCAGAGAAGAATCCGAATGGCCATTGAAACATTTCCAGATATGGAGACGAAAGTAAAATCTCACCACCCGTGGCCTGTGTTACTGAATCT
The DNA here is from genome assembly GCA_030523085.1 of Meteorus colon. Classification (NCBI taxonomy): domain Eukaryota; kingdom Metazoa; phylum Arthropoda; class Insecta; order Hymenoptera; family Braconidae; genus Meteorus; species Meteorus colon. The sequence continues at coordinate 47,359 of JAPYZH010000272.1, forward strand.
TCGTTTCTCTTTTTATCCAAGTTCAAGGTCATCGGTGGGCTCTCTGGTTCTTCATTATTTAGTTCAGCGTCATCGTCCCATGAAAGCACCAATTCCTCGGTGTCTCGCTTGACAGGTTTAGACCAATCCATCGCAGAACTTTCCCAACTCATTGCTGGCTCCTTCTTTGTGTTACTCTCAATTTTCTCGTGATCCCAACTGATAATTCCCGTGTGTATTTGGGAATCTTGTGCTCGTGCTTTGATTGGACTATTGATAAGACTTGGTGTGTCTTCACCATTTGCCTCCATCACTTTGTTCGGTAATTTTGACAATACTTCGAGTGCTAATGCCGGACAGCCGGCTTTGAAATGCGCGTGTGCCGTTGTAAAATACAATTGTCGTTCAAGCGGTGTAATACTGTCCTCCAACAATAATTGCTTATCTTGTTGGCTTTTCGTTTCTGTACCATAACTAAATCCTGATATTACTACAGAAGTTGCTTTCTTTTTATCCTGCGCAGTTGATGCTATGTATTGCCGTATTAATAGTGGATGTGTTCGCAGATAAACATAAAAATTGAAAACGTTTGGATTCGCTGTTGCGCCTTCGGGTTTTTCAGATTCGTCATCATATTGCGAATGAAGTGTACCAACATTAGTCAATAATAATGTATTCAATGAACCTGAATGATCTTTGAGTATCCACAGTGCCATACTGCGAAGAAATGGATCCGGATGCGCTCGATTTATATCCGGGTTACTGCCATCTTCATCGCAACCCAATATTTCCTCAAACAAAAGTCTTTTCAGGTTTGGCGATGTCATATCGTCTTCATAGAGTCGTGCAATCACCATCGCCAATTGTATATCATTCAATTTATTTAGACAAATATCAATAGCATCACGTAACGATCCTGCCAGCAGGAAAAATGCGGCAGCATGATCAAATCGCTGCTTGCCCAATAGAGCATATGCGTTTGTTAATGCTGCTTTACGCCATCGAGTCTCTGTGAAATTATTTGCAAAGAATGCCGTCATCCTTTCGTCGCGTTTATTTCTGAATAATCCCCATACTAAATTTTTCTTCTTCATTGCCAGATAATAAATTGCGGCGTCCAATGGATCTTGGTTCTGTTGGAATGCTGATTTGGCAACTTTTTCAATACATGTTCTAAGCACGACACTGCTCCTTATCCACCAGCCAACGCCCATCTCCTTGAGTACGGGCCATTTAGGTTGACCTTTAGCGTATGACGGTATCAGTTTGAGTAATTCCTCTTCGGTTTCAGAATGAAATGCCCAAACTAAATTGTTCGTTGATACACCTTGTTTTTGGAACTGCGCTCGTTGTGCAAGTGGAAGACAACGAATGAGATAATTGTAATGTTTCATTGCTAATAGAAAACGCAGACCACAATCATCAAGTGAGTTTGTTGATATTGTTTCACCATCAGGTATCCCAGTAAGATTTTCTTTTGCTATTGCAGTTTTTGCTGCATCAATAGCGAAACGTTCTGCAAAATCGACGTTACACGTTGACACGGTGTCTGCTAAAGCAAGCAAATGCATTTGATCTAAACTTGATAGCCCCGGGAGATGTGTGTGTGTCAGTAGACGTGACAAAAGTCTTCCCTGTCGAGGTCCAAAATGTGAAATTCCCTGTCGCTCAGGTACTGAAGATCTACGATCTTTCTGTCTTGAACAGTCATAACTTTCATCCAACATATCATCAAGTGAGTCACCCTCATCTAAATTCCCATCAAATAATTCATTGTAATCGTGTTTATCATCATTTTGCATTTGTGCTGCAGTTGTTTCCTTATCGGCAATTAAAAGTGTCCAAAGAGGTAACGGTGATATCGATGTGATTTCAGCATAATCGAGAGTGAGTTCTTCGGGTATTTGGGTTGTTGAACCACGTTGTTCTAACGGCGATACTGTACCAGCATAAGTCACAGACATTGTTCTTGAGCGTGACCAACCACTACGTTGCTTCATTAGATTTTCGTCATCAGCGCGTACGGAACACGAACTTGTGATGCACCGCACAAGATGTGCTAAAATAGATTTAACCCATCGAATTTTTCCAGAATTCAATAATTCCATCAATTGTTTTGGATGATATTGTGGTAAAACTGGGCATGCAATACGCGACGCTTCAAACAATCCATAATCTGGCATATAATCGAAGCTTAAATTGTCATTCTGCATACCACGTTTCTTTTTTGCATCGAGCATTGTTAAATTTATACTGCTAACACGCGATAAATGTGGCATTGATGAAACATTGGCCAATCGTCTTTGCGATGTTTCTTGCGCAAGAGTACGTAGATCTTCATCTCGTAAGTTCCGACTCGCCTGAAATTCATCGGATTCTTGATGTTGCAAATTCGAATGGAAACACTCGTTTCTCGGATTGGGCTTCCATTGTGAATAAACGTGCATTTCAGAATCCATTCCGACAACAAGTATGCCATCACGAACCCATGATATTTGCATTGGTAATGGCGGCAAACCGTCAGCAGTTGTCAAGCGAATTTTACGCAACTTCATCCAACGTATCTCATCAACGAATTGTGGTTGTGCTAGTGACGATGTTTTACGTAAGATTGGACGATTATTGCTCTGTGATTCTTTCATCGCTTTCATATTTGCTTGTGCTAAATCTGAACATACCGGTGTGAAGAGCATAATTTTTGAACCGACACCAACAGTTAGAATATGCGATCCGTCTTCCTTCGATACCCAATCGAGTTGCACTAAATGTTTTTGCGTTAATGGACAGGTATTTCCATTTTCAATAATTGACTTTCTCAATGATTGGAGTGTACTGAATGATGGCACTGCTAATAATCCCGCATTTGTCTTTGCCTCGCCATTCTCACCATTTCTTGGTGATCGAACATCCTCGTGACTCAACGTTTGCAGTACTTGTGTTAAACGCTGTTTCTTTTGCAAGTATCGAGTATCGTGTAGGTAACTCAAATCAAGATGTTGATCAACTGGAATACGTGGTAAGTGGATATTCTTCAAGTGTATCGTATCTTCCAATATCCATTCACTACCACCGGTGCTTTCGCACTCATAAATAGCGACACAGAGATTCACATAACGGGAATCAGGATCGTCTTTGGTTGGACGTGTGAATGATTTACCATATTTATATGCACAGGCAATACGACCACTGTATGCTGCACTTATATTCAACGGTTGTCCTGAGATATCAATAGTTGACTCTTGGTCCTTCCTAATCATTTCCCATTCACGCCATTCATACTGCAATTGATCGTCGTTACTTGTTTTTGTGACCTTACACTTCCAAAAACGTATCGTACTATCGCTACACGCAGTAACAACTATATATGGCGCAAAACAAGCTGGATAGATTGACGAACTACTTAAATGTCCTGCTGCTGGTGCTGCATGAACAACATCAACTCCATCGGGCAACGGTAATTCTTGGGTACAGACTTTTGTTGTAGTAATTATTACATGACTATTGTGATGGCAACGATGTACGAATGATGAATCATAGTCGGCTTGACTCGAATGTCGACTCCTGTTACCAGTTTGGCTTTGCCTACGTGATCTACGGCCTTCAGAATGACGTCCAGGAGTACCCTCTTCCTCTTCGTCTTGAACCAAATGTGAATCCGGTACATACATCATGGATCCAGTTAGTCCGCCCGATTCCGGCTGAGATGCAATCACTAATCGCCACATGTGAACTGTCGTTCCCTTTTGCGTTCTTTCTAATACAACGATGTAAAAAGGTTCTTCAAAGATTGATGACTGTTGAAGGTCAACCATTGCATCAAGTGTAGATTCCATCAATCCAAGATCATTAGCTGATGTATCAATACCCGTTTGTTTTTCGTCATTTCTCTCGCCAGTAATCAATTGTTCTTGAAATACGTGGAGAAATTGTGTATTTTGCCAATCGTGCGTGGCGTCAGATATAGCATCTAATTGGATGACACATCCTGGGCGCGCCGTCGATTGTTGTGAAACAATTTTAATACGATCGTGAATGGTGTTTCTCAATCCGTCATCGGACGAGATGTCCGTAGATAGACTTGCCATTGAATCCATCATTCTACTGCGCCGCTCGCTTATTGACACTTCAGCGAGTAATGTTCGTGCATCGATCACTGCTTGATAAACTCGTAAGCATTGTCCATCGCTGGCGACAAAACATGCACTTGGTGAATTCGATAAATTTCCCAATGTTGTACTTGGTAAAAGTGTTGGTATCCATGCGACATTGCTGAATGCTGATATTTCAGGTGAATTTATACGAGCTAATTCGGATACACCACCGCTTTTCGATAGCGGACCAACGGCATCGACTCGCCACAAAATTAATTCACTGCAAAAACCAGTCGCTGACATGATGTCCTTATTGTGCGAGTGATCAGAACTATTTAACGCATCGTGATTTTGAGTTTCAGAATTTTTATTAAATTCTGGCATATTGTGATGTGATGTTGTTAATAGTAGTGGTAATACAGGATGGCACGTAATATCATTAACACGAAACCGATGACCAGAAGCACGACAAGCATGACCAATACTCAGAACTTGCGAAAATTTAGTTTTATCTGCAAACGTCAACTGCCATAAATTCAATGTGCCGTTCGAATGTTTTGACACCATTGAGACAATTGGACTTGGATGCGCCAAAATATCATTAACCACATCTTGACCATGTTTCATATTCGCATCACTATTTGGATCATTTTGCGTTGGACCGTTCATTTTTTGATTTACCAAATTTTGAACATTCTGCAGTAACTCTTGTCCCGCTTTTGACGTCAAAGTCGATTGATCTTCATCCTGTTCGATAAGACTAGGTAATGGTGTTGAGGTTTCTTGATGTTCTGTAGTTTTTGCTGATGATTTAGCCACTTCTCTGATGCTTAATAATGGCCCACCAGTATTGTGCGAATACATAGAAACGTTGTGACTCATTGTTGAGGCGTCACCAAGTGGAAACGCATTTGGTATACGAGTTGAGAATGAAATTTGCGCTTGTCTAAATGAGCCCGGATGATATTCATCCAACCATTCAATATGCCAAATCAAAAAACTCCCGTCAATTGGATGAATTGAAAATAGAAGATCAGGATTGTGATGCCAGTCACGTAATAGTGTTTCAATTTTTGTATCCAATGAATCTGGTGCGTGATTCATCGAGGATGTGGCGTCGGTTGCTATTGAATTGATCGAGGTAGTATTGCTGAAATTGTTCAGAATTTCATTAAATTATGAACATTCTGAAAAAGCGTTCGTGTCTTTATTTGGTAATCGAATTTCGTTACCTGAGACTTTGGTGAGAATGTCCACTGTGTGGTAAACTCTGATGAGATGATCCAGTATGTGCTGTGTGATGCTCGTCACTGCTATGGTCATCTTGACTTGTTGTTCGTCCACTAATTCCCGATTTCGGAATCGTCTGATGCTTCGTACCTTTCTCTGTTGAACGTGCCAAACCATAACACGATAATATGGCACCTGGTAAATAATATTTCCACCAAAACGACTATCTCAACATGCAATAACTAAGTGCTACTTATTGCGAAAAAATAGATTTTCCATCCTTCCTACTGATTTACTATACTATTCATTCCTTGATTTGACCCACAGTGATAAAAAACAATGAAAGAGTACTAAGATGAACTTACTTGGTGTGTGTTCGTCCTCGGAATCATGATCAACATGATCCGAATCGTGATGTTGAAGACCCTCCTCTTTTTCCACAACTTTCCTTGTTAATTCCTGCAGTATATTTTCAGCTTGCATCGAAAAATGCATCTCTTTATTATTCAACCAATGCAAAATGAAGTTTGGTTCTCTATCAGGATCGCCTGTGACCAAACTCGGCACGAGTGGTATATCTATAACATAAATATATACTGCCGTATGTTGATTACCATTGCTTCGAATTTATTCAAAACTAACAATCCATTGAATTTTATTTTCGCTGCGTGTTACTAATGCGTCTTGTTTTTATATCAGTTCAATATACAAAAAAATATTTGCCGCCAAACGTACCAGTTTCAGCATTGATACTGGCAGCCAAGTGGAAGTGCATTCCGGGATAATGTCCCGAGCTTTGATAATTGTTGTGAAAATCATGAACTGAATATGTTGATGGCAATGTTGGTAAAGTTGGCGCAGCATGGCCTGCTTGATGTTGCTGTTGCTTCGCATGGCGTCGAATATGGAAACATGTTCTGTAAAATTTGGAATATATAAATAATAAAAATTCACAGTGTTTCCATTTATAATTACAGGATCTAAAGAGGAATAAGAATATATACTAAACCATACTTCATATGTTTAAGACGTTGCATGAATCGATGTTTATGCATGCTGTGGTGGCGATGTTTTCCATGATGGCCATGCCTATCTGATCCCTCGAATTGACTCATATTGGCCAATCCCTCAACTTCAGGTGGTATCGTTTCAGCCCATACACGACAAATATTATCACGACATGATGTAACAAGCATATTTGATACCGAACCCCTTTCCATGAAATGAAACGAGAAATTCAGGTATTATAACAATTATCTCACATGGAAAAAGCAACGGAGGAAAGAAAAAATAGTTGAATTAACGATTTCTCACTTTGGCATATATTTGCTCGTTTTCCGCCATGATAACTGTGTCACCGCACGCGGATGCGCTACGTACACAAAACTATAGCTGTCGTTTGGTATTGACTGGCCGAAGCTCGTGTGATCCATGCTTCTTATTGGAAATACTGCAATCATTTGAAGAATGTTTTTATATTAATCTTCATGTATGATCCGGTATTTCTTTCATACAACATTGACACTGATACTGACATTGCTTATTTTCAAACCATATCTTGACTAGTCTATCATTGAGTCCTGTTGTTGCAAATAATGTTCCATCAGGACTGAAACTCATCAAATGTACTGGTATAGCGGTGCGACATTTCCACACGCAATTCCACGATCCTGGTTCATTTGTTGTACTTGAATCACCTGGGCATGGGCTCTCAGCCTCACCGCCAATCGAGAATGTCACTCCAGCCGCTGCAATATATATATAAAGGCTGTATAAATCATTACTTTTCAAATGAGAAATACCCTGGCTCATAGTACATTCTCCAATGGTTCTTCCCATTGGAAGTATTGGCAAATTTAGTTGATCAAAATTGAAGGGAACGAATTAAAAATAAAATGTTTTATGAGAAGCATTTTCTATTTGTTAGCCGGTGGTGAATTTTTTCTGTGACGCCAATGCTGATGATACATCTAATGCAGTAATAAAAACGAAAAAGGCGATGTATTCAATGACGACGGTGCTAAAATAAAGATAAAATAATCGTAGGAAAAATAGAAGGATTGATGAATAAGAATTGGAGAAAGAATACATGTCAAAGCTGCATGAACTTAAGACAAATAAGTATTTAGTCGTAGTGGTTTTTGTATCTCAAATATAGACCACGTGTATTCATGTGCTTTTGAGCCATCAAAGCGCCGAGAATCGACAATTAAAAACAATAATAATGAATAAGCTTGTGTAGAATCAGAAAAGGTAATTAGAAATAAAAAGAATAAATTAAAAAATTGAGAAAATCATGCACGAAAAAATCTGAACATTGATTAAACGTTCATCCTCAATTAGGAATGAACTCACGATCTTGAGATGTGTTGGCTGTAACATTTTGATCGGCAGTTGTTGTCGCGACTTCCTCCAATTGCGTAACTTTCGGTTTTGTGGCTGTACACATTATTCATATATATATTCCATCATTGTAAACTTAATTTGTAATATACATAGTATAGTTAAAGAAAGAAAAAAAACAGGTCGAAATGAGGGGAGTTGTTTCAACTTACACTGTTCCTCGTGGAATGGCTGGATATTCTGATGCCACATTTGCAATAATTCTCCACCAGTTAAAAGACGTGTCCCTTCTAAATTCCATGATAGCGATGTGATTTTTGATTCTGTCTGCAAGCTTCCCGTTTGCACCCACCGATATTCCAATTGCTATTTTCGATATAAAGGATGAAAAACAGTAATGAAAATCGGTATCTTTTTGAAATTTAAACGGTATGTGGGTTAAAGTAATAATGAATGTTTGTTTTGCGATGTATTCGATTAGATAAATACTCACGTGTGAACATGTGCTATGGATGAGTGGTGTCGGTTCGAAAATACAAACTTGATTTTCATATGCGGCTGCTATCTTTCCGGTATCGGTGCTGCAATCCAAACAACTGATTCTGATGTAATTGTGAACAGCACCCGGTATAATTTGGACTCTCTCGAAGTTGCTCGCGAGAATAACAATGTTACATCCAGCTGCATATGCCTACAATTAAAAAACAGAAAAGGATTACATTGAAAATTGTATTGTGTACAAAGCCATTACGAAATATATTCTTTAAATCATGTAAGTCACCTAAGTGTATGAATGTATATATGTTCACATATACATTCATATACTCTGGCCATAACGACAATGCAAATTGAATGTAATTCACATTTAGCATTGTTAAATGACGTTATGTAACGAAATATGGTATGGACCCATCATATATAATGTCGTGTTAATTTCCAGCACATTGATGGCATTCATTAATTCATAAGACATATAATAACACAATTACAATTATGAATTTCGACATTTCATGATAATAAAAATGAACAAAAATCTCAACAACGTAATGACTCTTGTGATAAGAAATATGCCTGTTATAAAACACATCGCATGAGGTTTAGAATGATATGACAAAAGGAAAGAATAAATTAACGGAATGATAACGCCTGTCATTATCCTTCATGCAATATATCAAACATTTGTTTAAAGAAACTTAATATCGCTCCATTATAAATGACAACAAATTATCTGTTTAATATTTCCCTAAATTAACTGTAGTTATGCCTAATCGTATACATCAATTAGTCTTCTAATCAATGATCCAATGATAAACAAAATGTAAGCACGTCTTGCGAAATGCAATGATTATCATCACATTCAGTGAAGGTGCAACGATTCATTATAAAATAAAATTTCTTCTGCATGAATATGAAGAAAAAAGTAATAAGAAAAATAAAAAGATAATAAATACTACAACACATGAGCATAAAAATAGGTTTGTCAGGTGTGCGCACTCAAGTGTCATTCAATCAGCTGACTAAATTCATAAGTATACATTTATTACTTAGGACTCAAATCTTTTTGCGATTTAATATTAAATTCATCAACATCAGAATAGAATAACATATGGCAATTTGATAATAACAATCGCATAAAAAATCGTGTTATGACGTGGATTGCATTGTAAACGTAATCATATCAATTAACTGATTGTGAAAAAAAAATAAAAACTCACGGTGAATGATATGCCTTCAACAGAACCGACTGCATAGCAGCGGTCGCCTGCGTTGCAAGCTCCGCTCAATATTTGATGACAATTCATACTTAACAAAAGTAGTTTTAGTTCATATTTTTATTTTTTTCCAAATACGTTGGACGTTAATGTAGTCCCCACAACGCAACTCTTAACACGCGTCACACAAGGCCAAAACCTTCAAGGACCAGTTGAAATTGACGTGACACAGTAAATCCAGCGCTGTAACAGCAGCCATCTTTAAATGGACCCTTTTTTTTTCTTACTGCCACATTTCCATTGACGCTGCGATCGTATGTGGAATTGAGTCTTTATAATTTCTAGCGACATCTGTAGATGGCGATATTGAGCTTTGTCGAAAATGGCGCATGAACTGCGCAGTGATCTGAAGTTGATTGACGTGAAGTTGGCAATGATGGCTCGGACAATGTCAGAACTCGAAATATCGAATCGTGAAATGAGAAACATGGAAAAGCGCGCCATTAAATATCTGTATGAAACGCACTATAGATTTATTGAAATAGAATTATGTGCAACAAGCCAGTAATCTCACATAGATGTCGAAAGAAATGATAAATGATTCTATGGAAAATTAGAGAGTACAGGTATCAACGTAATGTTTTGAAATTGGATGTTACATCAATGTATTTTTATTAGAACGACATCGCATTCAGTTGTCATTTGACCAGTGTAGTGCGAATTAGGTTGTGTCTAGTTTGAATATTCGCGGGGGTTTTTCCGACGCGGGTAAGCCATAGTGTGCGAACAGTATTCCCCTTCGACCGCGTAGATGATGCTTTTTTTCTAGCATTGACTTTATTTCGTGTTGGTATGTAACAGTTTCATCAATATATTGTCAATTATGAAGAAATTAGCATTATCAATGAGTGGAATATCGGTATATATTAATTTATCAATTTATTTTGATTATTTTTAGACCTTACTACTCATGGTGTCTTTCTCCATCTCACATTCTTTTCTTCTCCCACATTAGAACGAATTAATATTAGTTAGCGTAGATTATATGAAACGCAGTCATAATTCATTGGTTGAGTTGACAAAGCATCGCAACACCTCTGATGATCCAATGTTCTTCTGGTTTGTTGGTTGGGAGATTCATTGCTATTACGAAATTCGTTGAATGTCCTGTTGTTGATAAGACACCTCTTCGATCACTGGTTTTGTACAAGGGACAAGTATACGTTTTTCGTTCAGGGACATCTTCACGTTTCATTGGCACGAGCCATATCTATTTAAGCAAAAGAATCGATTAATATTATTCGTTATTGTACTGTAAACATCTGTAGTATGGAAGCATAAATTGGTTTAGAAAGAAAAACCGACATGCGGCATTTGATCGTGAAGTATCTTGGGTAAGCTCTCGTCTAGAATCATCTTTTCACGGTCAAATCTTGCGCCATCTAAGAATAGTCCATAAACATAAACTCCATCAGCTGGTGCTTTATCCACCGAATTATTGAGGACAACGAAATCATACACCAACAGATCGATTGGGATATGATATTTTCTAGCGAAATTTTGTCGTATTCCAGTTAAAAAGGCTTGTGTGAAATAAAATCCAGAGATCCAATAGGTTTCCGGTGGTCCTGATTCGTACCAGTCCTATAATTTCAGCGTTAGAAATAGTCATTGTTACAGTTTTCGAATGGAGGGAAATTATTCCACATCTTCTTGTTATTCTTACTTGGAGGAATTTCAATCGCTGTAGAAAATCACTGATATAGTTTCCCAATGGCTTGAGAGAAGGATATGACTGTCGTTTCCACAGTGTTGATGTTCTCCCAGTTCGAATTGCCTCAGCAACTTCCTCCAATTCAATCGACATAACAATAAGTCCTTTGATAGCTCGTTGTACATTAACAAGACTTGTACGAATGCAGCTGAGCAATTTATTGAATCTGCCCATTTCTTGAACTAGTACTGTATTCATACTTTCATTGTATACTATGGGATATTTTTCCATTGCTTTCGTCAAATCAAAGTCCACTGGAAGTTTGCCCAAAATATCATTAGCCACAGAGAAGATTATTTCGTCAGATGACATATGAATTGTCCCAACGGTTTTCGCAGTTTCCTGTAATAAAAACAACAGAGAGAATATTGTAGGCTTCATTTTAATTCGGAATATTTATTTATAAAGTGTAGCTGCATGCGCCGCCTTCACCTTCTGCATCTAAATTCGTAGACATGAAAATATCAATCGATATTGTTAGTGCTCTAGATTTGATACTATGAATTAATTCTACATTGCTTACCCTGAGCTCCCATAAATCCTTATCACAGCATTAAACAAAAATATAATTAACACGAATTCAAGATACAATTACCATGTTAATTATCAAGTAAATTTCATTTCTTACCGATCGATCCTTTTTTTGCCAAGCAAACATTCGAGATTTTATTATATTAATTGAATAGATCCAATCAATTTTGTTTTCGCGGTTGAGTACAAATTATTTTATATTACCTGGGTCAATAAAAGTGACGAAAATAGTAAGTCAGTCTCTTGCTGGTCTTTAATTATATCAGCATTATCACTTAGTCCAAAAACACTCGGTGATGTAATCAATGGCAATTGTTTCGTATAATCCAAAAATACATTGTACTCTTTCCCAGTTGGACAATAGTAATAGTCTGAATTCATATCAAATGCATATTTTTCTTCATCGATCACCTCTCTGTTGAATGTAGAGCATTGAATGTGGAATAGAGCATTTGAATGAAATTAATTCTGTATCATATACTTTCGATGAATCTTACTTGCAATAATATTTGGTCAATATCGTATTCAATGTTCTCCTATCCCAAGCGTCGGTGACACGACCACCATAATTACACTCGCCGGTTAAATATTTAATTGCTTCAAACTGAACATCATCGTATTGATCAAGAAAAACGTGCAATTGACGAACACTTATACTCAAATCAGTTTCATTGAATTCATAAGCATTATTCCATCCAATTGCGCCATATTTTCTACGTTCTTGTACAATTGCATGAAAAAAACATAAACTGTAAAGCAATCGTTTGAATGCTGTTGATTGTTTGCATGATTCAAAAAAATTCGAATCACATATTGGATCGCTCAGTAATGATCGAATAATGTTAGCACGTAAACCCTTGGGTGGTTCATTGGTCATTTTGACACTATTTTGTAATACTGTGACGGGGAAGTGATCGACAGGATAACTTGTCAGCCATAAGCGGAAATCGGGATGAATCGAATCGGGTATGAGACCCTCGCATATTTTCTCCAATGTTCCCATCCAACTTTTTGCTAAATGACAATTTTGTAGGACAACCCAGTGACCACTTTTCACGCCATTATTTATTAATTCTTCAGCAATTGGTCCCTGACCTAGAAATCAATGGATGAATGTGATCACTCTTTAAATGTTGATGATTTTTATTTCAGATGAAAAGTTCGAGAGACGGTTACCTTGACCGAGTGATAGTGAATAGAGTCTGTTGGTTCCAAAGCCTTGGCTATCAGCGAACTTTAAGAGTATTTGGGTAGGATCCGCACCAGGTGTCAATATGAATATCAATGGTATTGAACAATTAGAATCAGCGTATGAGGATGTGAGATCGAAAGGCGGCGGATCAACGTATTTACTTCCTAATTCAGCTGTAAGAAGAATTCAATCACCAATTGGTTCGTCGCATGCCTTTATAAAATTAATTCATATTCCATTTGTTGGACAACAATTTTCAAAATGACTCACACTCGACAAAGCTCTGCACGGCTGATGTTATTTTATCGGGTCGAATGCATCGCAATACTAAAAGCCTCTCGAACGTCGTCAAACCATTCAATGGGCTCGGTATTGACGCCGCTTGTGGTTCTTTGGAATCAAATAATTGTTTCCAAAGTGTGTTATGATCGGTAAATGATTGTCGGATTCCCTATAATAATTAGAACATTCCCATTGGCAATTTCATTTATATTTTATATTACTTGAAATATATATAAATATTTGATGAAAGTCCAGTTGAGGTGAGCCTCTGCAAGGTTTGCAAACCAGTGCAGGTCATATGTGATCGATAAAAGGTCAGAGATCATTGGGACGATTATATCAAGCAATGCGACAGAGAAAAGGAAAAAAATAGGAGCGCACGCGATGCGGAAGCACAAACGCTTTATCTGCTTTCCTAGCGATGCAGTCATATTCTTTGCATATGGAAATACGAGAATATATCAAAAGTAGATTCGAGACGTTTTCTCTCTGCAAGGAGTTTGAATGATACTTAGTAATTGAGTTATGGATATAATTAACCACCTTGAATTTTTGTATCCCATCGAGTCGACATAACTCGTCCCAAAGTTTGGCTGGGAGCCAAGAACATGGATTGGGAAATGGATTATTGAGTCCAATTCCACCAGTCAACAAAAACATCCATTCTGTTGGTGGTATTTTCGTGTTCTGTTTATTCGAAACATTCACAGTCAACAGGACCGAAAATAATAGCTTGTCTTTTTCCAATAGGGATCTACAAACGTTGATATAGAGCGAGTATGTGAAGTGATTTGTTAGTTCATTCAAACGTTGTTCGACGCTGTCAGATTGCGCAGCATTGTCAATCGACATTTTGAAGAGATTCACAAACCATACAAGTGAATATTGATACATCGGATCAATATTTGCTAGCGCGTCTGAAAGAGAAAGAGAAAGGGAAAAATCATCATTTCATCCTTCTCTTAATATTGATGTTTCTATTATTCTTTTTTTACCAATTGTAAAGAATAGGACGGTGGAGTGTTCAGCTATTGACGTGTATTGAAACCGTGCAGTATCAATAGACTTTTCTGTGATTTCTGCAGCAGCTTGTTTGGCTTGAACATCATTGCTGAGGACTTTAGATGACGTCAAAACTGTAATAGCTTCTTCGTCATCTAAAATATTTCCCTCAGCAACTGATAACACTTTCAATATTTTATTCTCTGTTTCCTTCAATAATCTTCATGGAGAGTCAATAAGTAATTAGAAATATAAACATTCCACTCAACTTCATTTTTATGAGTGACGTATTTTAGTATGTCAAAATTTACCGTTTATTCGTGGCGCTTTGGATAATGAGAGAATTTTTCTCTGACTCCAAGTCTGGTCGTTCTTTCGCAACGACGATTCCAAGTAATTGATCTTCCAAACCATTTGATGTTATAGCGAAGTTAAGAAGTGTTACCTTCACGGTTATTTCCGGCAAGTAGTGTGGATTATTCAATTTCGTAGTTATGTAGAGTCTGTGAATTTGTTCATCCATGTATATTGTTTTCCAGTATATAGAGTGAAATGTCATGGAACTATCGCTTTTTACTCACCTGAATTCAGCATTGTATTCAACGACTGAGTCACCAAGTTTTATACACAGAGCACCGCCTTGTTTGAATGTTTGTTTTAGTAAAACTGGTTCGAGCATTGCATCGACTTCTTCGCCAATATTTTCCAGGAGAATTGGTTGGCCAAATTGTATTCCGTTTTCCAATACACGAGAATAATCGGATTGTGATAATCTGATAATACTCAAATTATTCTGTTTCTCCATATTTTTTATATATTTATTAGCTTGACCTTGGGGATCAATCATCAGAGGCCATCGTCTCGCATTTCTTTAATAGAAAGCAGAAAGGAAATGTTACAAGATGAATAATGGTCTTATTTTTCATATGAAAAGATTGTAATGAGTGAATTTTTATTCTCCCTCGATCTTTTATGACATACGGAATGATTATTCCATTGTCAATGGAGAATGTGTCATTGGGCAAACCGAATATGATCCACGATCGGATGGAAACTGGGTCACCCAGTACTTCTCTCAATGCAAAATTTTCCGTACAAACGACATTTAATTTTTTGCATCGTTCAATCCATAGTTTTATTTGTTGGGTGCGATAGGCAGCTGTGAATACTCCCAGATAGGCAACAACACCGGAGGCAATAATAATATCACCGGTCAAACGATCATATCTACATTGAAACCAAGGGAGCATTGTAGAAGATAAAGTAGTAGAACGTTATATGGTGTAATTCGTATTTTTTCTATCCAAAGAATCAGAGAGGTTTTCTTTACCTCTCACCCAACTGTTTCGCATTCTCGGACCATCGTATTGATTCTCCACCCAAACCACCAATTAATTCTTCAGCACGTTTCAATTTCAACTCACAATCTGTTACTTTATCCATCATTTTTTGATAATCAGCTTTACGTGATGCAAGATTGGCCTCAAGCACTGCCAATTTGGACTGCAAAAATAATTTTTAATTGACCAAGAAATACTTAATCCAAAGAAAAAAACATTTGTTCATTCATACATACTTGGACTTCACCTAACTGTGCACGCTTCGCTGACAATTTCTCACTCGCCTCATTGTAAACTTCTTGTGCTTTTGCCAATGCTTTTTTCTTTGGTGCAACGACTTTTGCAACTTTGTCATACTCTGACATTGCATAAACCCACCTGCATAATCCCTCGCATGCTGTTGATGAAAGTTTAACTTTTTCTGGATCAAAGTTCGGGTTTGTTAAATAATCATTCCGTATCTTTTCAGCCACACGTTCGGGAATATTATCCTTATCAAAATGAATAAGTGAGTCCAAAAATTTTCCATCGGCAAGAATTTTTAATGACGCTTTCCAATAATCATCGTAACTTTTTCCATCAGCTGTGTGACCTTTTTCTGGTTTCGCTTCCTATTTGATGATGAAAATCATTGATTACAAGTTATTGGTGGAATGAGAATAATTATGTTGAAAGGGAATAATCAATTTACTTTTAATATGCAAACACTCTCCATAACGAGTTTGACATTTGCTGGTGGATTTTTCATTGATCTCACAACAGCAACATCAGCTGATGTGAGTGTATTTAAAGCTGACAGGGCCTGATTTAAAATTGGCATTGCCTCTGATAAATTATCATCACACTCTGCTTTTATTTCCTCTGCAGCAGCTGCAACTTTCTGAAATAATTTGAGTTTACAGAACAACATCACCATAAATTTAAAGAAGAACATAAGAATTGAATAGAAAATATTTGTTTACCATCGCCGCTTCCTCATCAATTTTAACAACTTTTTCCACTTCGCCAACTTCCAAACTTTCCTTTTCTACATTTGTCAATATCTGCTGTACGTCATGTGCAGCAGTGACTAGCAGTGGTTGTAATTCTTTCAGAGTTTCCTGCATCACTTTGACTTGTTTACGCGTAGACTTTAGACGATCAACACCACCCTCGTATTGCGTTTTAGCTAGTTGAATATCTCTAAGGCAATCAAGAATCATATATTTCAGTTGTAATTAAAATTGACTGAATCATTGAAATAATTTGAGATAACATTTCTTATGGTATTTTTTATTTCGTGAAATGTCAAAAGCAGAGATTTCATTTTTATTGACTTACTTTCTCTTCCTGTTTAAAAGGTCTTTGAAGGTATTAATCATCTCAAGATATGACGTTGGTGTAACATAATTATATCTCCCTAAACGCGTTAAAAATTCATCGCTTAGAGTTTGTGTTGATGTATGAAAATATTGACACATGTCAATTCCTGCTTTTCGCTCGTGCTCTGATAATTCAATTTCACTGAGAAACCTCGTTGCTACTGCGAGTAAAGCATCCTCAGGCCACGGCTGTGACCCAATTCAAATATCAAATATTCATATTATTATACTGTTACTTAAAAGGAAAAAAGGAATAAAAAAAGCTACAGATGAATTTGAAATACCTGCAGCCAATCGATTGTGCAGCAGTTGACGAGGGCTGGAAACGTTCTGATTCTATTTCGAAGTCCATCACCGATCGGGGACATTGCAACGACAATATGTAATTGCTCACGTGCTATTTGCACAAATAAATTGAACAGTGCAACGACACTACCGTCCGTTTGCATTGTGCGCTCTCGTTGACGATCGACTTGTCGCATTTTTTCACATATCTCTGCTTTATCTTCCGCATTGAATAAATTGGGAACCTAATATGGACAGAAAAGGAATTTTCCTATGAAATTAAAATTAATGGGAAAGTTATTTACTTGTTCTTTCTTTTTTATCCCCATAATTGAATGAACTCAACCTCTCCAGAGTTAAGCATGTTACTGATATCTTCGAGAAAACTTTCTTCCTTCAATTGATTATCCGTGAAGAGAAAAGTCGAGTGTAATTCTGTTGCAGTTGCTTTGCGCAATATTTCTCTTAAATCCTCATGCCAGTCATGTACTTCATAATGTTTGCTGATTTCCACTTGAAAAAGATCGTATTCGCAGATATGAGTGGCAAGTCGTGTTAATGATTGTCTTCCTGAACCGCCAACACCAACCAGAAGTGCATGACTTCTTGGCTGTTTTATAATTCGCGATATTTTAGACAAATGTTCAATAGCGAATCTAATGTTGAAAAGAATAGTAGGAGAAAAAAGATGTAGCATTATTGAATAATTATCTTAGTTGCTGAAAGAAAATATTTGGCAAAGTGATTAATCCGATACCTGAAGAGCACTAAATTCATAGGTTTTTTTGTCATAGAATTATATTCAACTAAATATCCTTCAACAATTGACCGTAAAAGTTCCAAGTCTTGAACTTCTTGATACAATCGCACATCGGCTTTCGGATCGATAAAGTCACAATAAACGAGTCGTCTCAATTCATTATCACCAATCTAGAACAATAACGAAGCGATAACATTCACGTTCAAATTAATTAATTCTATTCGCGTGGCTTTCATTCTTTCCTATTAATAAAATTTTTCCTCTTATGCAATAATACCTGGTCTTTTGTTCCTTGTGCTAGATCCTCGAATAATGCATCAAAATTTGCATCCATATATTTTTCAACTGTCGAGCGAAGTTGTTGAATAAGCCAATTGACATCGTGGGCGTCTATTAATCTGTCACCGAAAACTCGAAGTATTTCGTGCACCCACAGTCGTTTCATGCACGCTAAAGTTGGCATTGATTCAGGAACTGACAACAAAACGCCCTAGAATATCCAATTAAAATAGAATTATACTCGAAGGTTTCTTTTCATGTTTCTGAAAGCAGAGATGACATCAATTCATTTTTGCATTTTGATAATTGGCTACATCATACTTGGATGACACGAGAAAAATCCCGAAGATTGAAAAGATAATGAGACTTTGATGGTGTTGGCAAAAGATTTTTTAAACTCTCTTTGTACACATTCAAAGTAGCAAGAACAACTTGGTCGATGCAGGGATCAAATTCTTTGCTGAATCCTCTGGAAATTGAGTCATGGCAGTGGCGTTAAAGAATTCATCTATATACAATTCTTTTTACTCATGTAAGCGGAATTCAATTGGAATTATAGAATGATTCGAACCTTGTGTCCAAATGCCATAGGATTATTTTGCTGAATACCACTATCATCACTGGATCCTCAAACTCAGAAATAGTCAGAGTAAAAAAATGTCTCTTGAATCGTGGTGTGACATCTCGACCACCACCAATAGGTGGACTCATTGCGCACATTAATTGCACTTCGATAATTTTTATTGGTGTTTTTTCCTTTCGATCATACCTCAACATTGAAAGAAAATTGAAATGAATAACAGATTCTAATGAGCAAAACCTACAATTGACAATTATTATCAATAACCATTGAGAATGATCCAGTAGTTGTCGTAGCAGTTCAATAGGTGGCTGAGCCCCATAAACTTCTTTCAATGGCATTGAAACATCATCAACAAATACAACCCAACGTTTCCCTATTGGTGGACCAAATACACCTTTCCTTCTTTTATCTAATTTGCCCATAATTATATCTTGCGTTTGATTTGCTGAAGTTTGTGCCGAGAAATTGATGAACAATGGTCTGAACACTGCTGTGTCATTCTTTTTCAACAGGAAATCTGTTATATAAACCGACTTTCCAGTTCCAGTTGGTCCAACAAATAGTACGGGTTTTCCATTTTGAACCAATAATCGAAATAAATTTGTATATCGAATTGTTTCAATCGTTGGCACAATTATTTGATTCACTGGAACATCGCGTGGTATTGGTGGAGCAGTTAGTAATTTGTCTGCCCACAATTTCCATTTTCCTTTGCCCTATTTGAGCAGAATCGAATTAAGTGTTGTGAATATATATACATCAGGGGTAGAAGTTTGAAGAAAATTGATTTAACCGAGCTCGAAAATTGGAATACAAGTTTGTGTATTTCAGAATTCAATTGAATCTCATACTGAAGTTTAGACGATTCAACAAAACCAAATACATTGATGACAATGAAAATGTAATACCTCTTTAATGAACCGATAATCAAACACGAGTCCATCTCTTGGCATAATAAAAATATAAGGCTTTGTTGGTGGTAGAATTGGTTCAGGCAGTTGGAAAAGTTCTTGAAGATCTTGTGGGAATTCTTTTTCCAATAGACCACGAAACAGGATACTGAATTCTTCACGACAATTTGCTTTCAAAGTTCCACCCATAGCCCAAATACACGAGAAAAAAAATGAACCCTATATTGATGAATGCATTATCTGTTAAAAATCAAAATGAAAATCTTAAATTGGAGAGATTGGCATTGAATTACCTCTACTTGTGCGCGCAGATTCAATTCGTTGGGTGTTCCACTCTCTTTTTCTGTACTTTTTTCACGATATTCTTCAATAAAACAGTCTAGCAAATAAGTCACTGATCGGAAAAGATTCGCATCAGGCATTGGACATATTTCCTGATAAAGAAAGCCGAAAAAAGAAGATTATTCTATTGCTTTCACTGCAACTTATCATTTTCATTGCATTCAACCTTTAGTCCACGATGACGAATCAAGTAGAAAAGTGGTTTACAAAATCGCAGAAATAGCGATTCGTACAAAAAATTCTTCAAAAAGTCGCCAAGTACTTCAGGTGTTGTTTCAATCCAAGATTTTAATAAAGGCTCCCAACCAAGTGCAGATGGCTCCATATAGATCATACCTAGAACAGCGTGGGAATAATTTCAATTCATTCGTAAGAACTTCTTCCTCGTTAGAATTAATTAATTAAAAGTTACCGCAACGCGAGACTGTTGCAGGTGATGCAGCTTCAAGATCCATTGGCTCAAATATTAAGTTAGTTGTTTTTGCCAATTGGATTATTTCTCCACTCATAAGACATAGTTTTTTATTGTCATCTAATACTGTATTCATGTTTTCAATCCATACCGCGTCGATGGGACCATCAAACACCAACCACTTTCGATTGTCATTAGTTGAAGTGGCAAATGCACGATAATTAATTGCCAAGACACCATCGCTCCATTCATGTGATACTGCATCGAATTCTCCATACAACTGACCCATTGTAATTGACTTGGGATTTATTATCGATATTTCTACTTTGTGTTCATTGATTAAACCCTGTGAATTCAATAATATAAAAATTGAATGACATAAAAATTTAACTGTTCATTCATATCAATCCCCTTTCTCTTTTTTCATTACTTTTTCCTCACAAATCTCAAGAGCTGCTGCTAATATTTTATAAGCCGTTGTTTTACCACCAAATGGATGGCCAACAATCATGAAGCCATGTCTGACAATCATCATCTCGAAAATTTGATGAATTTTTTCGAGGAATGATGGAACACATTGGATATTAGCTCTCGCACATGCCTCAAAAATGCATTCATTCATATCAGTGTAATCAGACAGTGGTAAATTAACATTTGGAAATAAATCTGAAGTGATGCCCTAGTAGAGAAATCAATAATCAAGTTCATTAATGCAATTCAGGAATGAACTGAATAAATAATAGAAAGACAGGATTCATTCTATACATAACGGACCATCAGAATATTCAATTGGAACGTACGTGAAATAGAGGTATATCATGTATCAAAAATTTCGGTAGATTGACATCTCTAATACTACGCAACATTAATATATCTTCATTCTCTTCGGGATATTTTAATTTGAGATTTCCTGCTGCAATTAATACTGATTTGACAGCTCTCATCCCGTAATCATAATGACTCTGGCTTGATAATTGTTCAGAGCACAGTTGATATGCCATGACAATTTTGATTGACAATGGTCGAGCATTATAAAATCCATATGAATACAAAGTGTTTTCCGCAATCATTCCATAATCCGGCACCTTTGATAAATGAAATATGGCTTGAAAAAATATTCCAATCTGTATAAATTTTTTCATCTATTATATTATCCTCCAGCACTTTTGTTGGATTTTTATTACCATCATGGCAACTGAACGAAAGAGTGCTTTCAAATTATCCGGTAATTCCGATCGTCCTGCATATCCAGGATTCATTGTAATAAAAACTGCACAAGTTGGATCCAACTTTAATTCAGTGCTCTCGAACATGAGCATCAATTGTCCAGAATTAATTGCCCGTTGTATTGTGAGAATTTGTTGAGCCACGACGGATAAAACTTCGAGATCAATACGATTGAATTCATCAAAACACGACCATGCACCCGATGATGCAAGTCCCTAAAATAAAAATAATAGAATTCTATTGAATAAAAATGTGCTCCTCAGTGTAGTTTTTTCTCTTATTTTTTTGTCATTCAATAATGCTGACTTTAAAAAATTTTCCGAGGGCAATATAGTCCAAACCGTCAGAACAATTAAAGACAACACATTGTTTGGCGATGGCTTTAGCTAAATCTTTTGTAGTCTCCGTTTTTCCAGTGCCTGCAGGACCTTCAGGTGCACCACCCAAATGAAGTGCAAGAGCACCAAACAATGTTCTATAACATCGATCTGTCAATGGTGTGATAACAAGTCTCGAAGTGTTTCCTAAATATTCGTAACCGTATTTTAATGACGAATTGATCATCATTGTTATCAAATTTTCATCCTACGTCGAATGAGGGAAAGTCAAAGAGTTATATTTATGTTCCCATTTGCTTATGATAATTTACGATGGTGTATGGTTTTATCTATTTTTTCTTTACCATCCAGTAATAACGTAACTGACAGAGCCATTTGAAATCCGTGTCTTTCGTCACTTTCTTTTCCCAGAGATCAACTAATACGTCACGAGCATGCACATCCAGTGTCACTAACGCTTCTGGAAATTTCCGGAAAGATTACTCACATCAATGGAATTTTTTTTTCGTAATGTCGATGATAAATTGGAAAAATAACTGACCAAGAGTTGTTCGATTCTGTACAGACAATTTTCCACGAATGAGGACAATAATGCGATTCAATTCATCATTACAGATATCGACGTAGGCTTTGAGAGCATTCAAACTCTTGAGAAAAGCTGATTGCACATCTGCAGTCCAATAGAGCTGTGCAATACAAAGAACCGTTTGTCCTGGCCAATCTAATACCCATGCACTTCGTTCTTTTTCCAAATAAGCATCTTTTGCTCTAACAACCTATAATATCACTCGAAAAATGATTGATAGGAATGAATTCAAAGAATATTTATGAATATTCCTCATAAAATTGTCCTGAGAGAATTTATTTTACTTGTGCTCTGACGCTCTTTTTCATTGCACTTTCGAGCTCCACAAGCCATTTTTCCACTTGTCCTCGTGCACTCGCTGTATCGATTTTGTCTTCAAGAATTATTGATTCTCCCTCAGAGGATTGCATGGTAGTGACCTCCATTGACTCAGTAAATGCTAACGTTGCAATACCTTCGAAGCATTTTTTCAAATGTGGTTGAACTCTATTCGAGGAAAAAAAAAGAGAAAAAAGGTGAAATGAAGTAAAGAAATGGTGCGCGGTCATTTACCTCATTTCCTTATCTCTCTAAAGTGAGAGTTATTTCATCAGAGAGGTTTTTACTTTCATTTAAATACGAATTTTCAAAGGTTAATGCTTGAAGTAATGATTATGATTAAATATATATGAACTGAATAATTATGGAAATGATAAAATAATCAAATTCTTTTCAGCACTGTCATCTCTTACTTGTTCATTCATTTAGCATTTCTATATATGATAGATAGTTGGTTTCTTATTTTCTCACCGTGTAGGATCTTTCGTTTCTGATAAAATCTCAAGTAATTCATCATTGGATAAGAAAAAGAATCGTGGGAAGAATAAACGCTTTTTTTCTAAGTAATCATTTAGACCTTTTTGAATTAAATCCAATAATCCAGTACACTTTTTCAAACGATCCAACATTTTGTCAATTTCAACGACTGACATCACTTTTGGATCTTGCATAACGGAATTCATGATATCTCGCCATATCTACAGAGACGAAATTATGATCACGTTTATGTTGAGTGTATTATATAAATTCAAAAAATGGAAAGTGTTTAAATTTTATATTTCTGCGTAATATCTGACTTTGTCAACGGCACTGAATCTTCGACCTTCTTCTGGCATTTGCTGCTGAATATCTGGCGATGAAAATATTGGTTCTAAATACATCCAAGTTGATTGTACTTTTAACCAGTGATCCATTATATCTTGGAGCAGATAAAGTTTTGCTTCCCATTCTCTGGGAAAATAAAAGAACGACAATAAAAATATTATTAATTATTATTAATAATACTGTCGTGATTTGATCTTCCTCATTTATTTACAGTGTATCTTTCTCAAATGGCTTTATGTAGAGGGAGTTCTTCATTGTTTGAGCTTTGGTAAGATGATCATCCAACAGCAATTGAATTTCATCCACGCTTGCAATTACATAGGTACCAGTATCTCTGTATGGATTCATAGTGAACTCAATATGTGTCCAGTCAGTGTGCATTTTTAGCAGTGCCTTTTCTAAATTGCTTTCCTTTGTTGCAGCCTCAGATATTCCTTCGAATTTTGGGACATATTCGTCCAAACCAAAATCAATAATCTAAGAATTGAATTTAGAAAGAATTTTCGAATTATATTTTTATGTCACATTGTTCTTGTGTTTAATAATTGATGCCACTAACTTTGGCTAATGTCATATTGTCATCAACTTTAATTGGGAATCCAACAATTTCAGAGACTTGTGTCCAATGTCGACTTTTCATACCAGGATTGCCAAGATTGGAAATGAGTGGCATGTGCTCACGAAATTCTTCTATCTGAATTCTTATTGTCTCTGCTAATTTTCGTATTGCTGGCTCTTGAAATGTTTTTTCTAATTTCATAACAGTACGATAAGCTACTCCCGAATCATTCTCAATTGATTCTGGATCATGACTACCAATCATTGAGCCCATCCATGTTTCGTGTTGTGTAATGAATTCACATGCAATGTCGTAGAATTTTTTGTATGGCGATAAATTGTCAGCGATCTAAAATGAAGACTGAATTATATTTGATGAAGTAAAGTTTATATTGTTGATGCTTTTTTGCTCATATTGTGAGGAGTCCAAACCTTTTTCCGAAGAGGATATTGAGACATTGGCCAGCCAAACATTTGTTCTTCTTCATTGAATTCATTAATAGTATTCATAGCATTTAGCAATCGGTGCTCTAAACTGGTGGCTTTCTTTTTATATCTGAATATTTCATCAACATTTCCCCAGTACTGCATTTCATCGCAGTATTTCTCCCAAATTTTCAGATCCTGGTGGAATTTATTGATCCGCTCGAGCAACGCTTCCTGATATTCACCCGATTTTACTTCAACTATTTTCAAATTATCTTCAAAAATTCCTGACATTCTGTGGTACCTACAATCATGATTATTACCAGATAATCTTCTGCGGCGTGTTAAATATTCCTTAATTAAATTCTCAACTCTCTATTATTATTATTAATCATTTTCCCTCACCACTGAAATGCAAAATTATTTGTCTTTAATTCAATGGGGGTCAATAATGTATAATTCGAAAGAAACTGAACGTATTTTATAATTTCGGCGAGACGATTTTCCAAATTAATCATCAATTCATTCTCGGCTTTTACGACGAACGATTTCAAATCCATTAATTCTCGTGTCGTTGCTGGTACACTAAGCGCTTTGTCAGCAATATTTTCATAATCTTCACCAATTCTACATTCAAGAAAATATATCAGTAAAAGAATATTGCAGCAAAGATCTGAAAGGAGAATAAATAAATGAGTGATACAAATCCTCACGCTCTTGATTTTGTTTGATAATCCTCAATCATTTTGTCAAGAAGATTCGTCTTAAAGATATTAGCAACTTTCGCCATATATTCCATCAAATCATCACGATGAACGTCAAACAATCCACCAAAGAATGTGCGATCAAATTCAAGTGGTAAATTCTTTGAGAGTTTGTCATATTTTTCTATAAGTTCTACGTATTCGTCGAAAGTTCGTGGAACTTTTGAGCTCAAGAAGTTTTTCACAAACTCTTCGTCTTCATTATTGATTAATGTTACGTACTTATCAAAATGTTGAATCTGTAACTCGGGACCAATTCGGTGTTCTTGAATTAATTCGACAATTTGAGTTTTATATTGTTCAAGAATTTCGTCGTGTACTGTTGGCTAAAAATAAAAGTTTCATAAAGTTATAACGTGGTAAATATGATTTTACATTTCACAATCATATTTTTATTTCCAATTTTACTTGTAACAATTTCTTTGTTGCTGTCCAATTATTATATAACTTCCTTTCAATACGCGGATACCCACACACAGCATTGTACAATGATACCAAAAGCTGGAGCAATGTATCGGTGAATGTTTTGAACGATGGTTCGAATGAAATGATTTTGCTTCTCACCACAACATTGATATTGAAACTGCACGTTGCATACTAATAGAATATAAAGAGAAAAAAAATGACACTTGTGAGAATTCACAGAATAATTTTCATTTCCATTCAAACGTAGATATATTCCTTGCAATACAGCAAAAAAGTAATTTCAATATTGAACTCACAGATATTTGTCTGCGTGATCCTCGACACTATGGAATATTTTTTATTTGCATTTATTCTTTCATGTAGAGATTGGATTATTATTTTTAGGCACTCATTGATCCTATATATTGAATGAAATACTCACGGACAGCTTTACTAGGAAACCGATGTATTCTTCAATCGATTGCAAACAGAGACTGTGTAATTGACTTTCCATTACAACAGCAAGGCAATTATAAAACTTTGATATTCTCGGTTCTTCAAATTCAATTGGCAAGATCCCTCTTTTCTGACCCTATAAGTTATACATTCATTTATATATTATATCATAGATTGTTGTTGAAGGTGCGATTCATTTAATTGATATCAATTAATTCCTCCTTACCCACCAGAATAAAAATATTCACAAGTCTTGGCAGCCACTTTTTACATAAAATACCTGTTGTCACTTGTGTCATTTTTTTGAAAGTTGATTCGAATATGTCGAGATCGTAAGGCTCATTGTGAGATTCTAATTGCTCTTTATCAATCAATTTCAATGCACTAGGGATGAAAACAACACAAGTATGATTTATTGTAAAAAATTTGATGAACTGATCAATTAATAACTTTTGTTGTGTCACCTGAACTCTTGATGCCACACATCCAAAGCTTTTCGCATGCATGGATGATAGAGAACAAGATTTTTCTTTAATTTTGAACGGATTTTTCGATATTGCATACTGAATTCTGGTGGGAAATTTTTTATTTCATATCTTTCTTTCGTCATTGGTATTTTCTGTAGAAGAATCAAACCATTTAGACATTTTTGATATTGATGGATTGTAAAAGCTCATTAACCTGCTCATCAAGAACTGCCATTCCATCTTTAGCAGGATCTTGTAAAACGTAATCCACAATTGATTTTTTCAAACTCATGGCATAGTGCTCCTTGGCATCATCAACAACAATACGAAGTGTATTTTTGAAACGTTTTTGCCAATCACTCGGTACTAGTGTCAATATTTTATCAAGCAAACTCGAATCCATTGGTGCAACATGAACATCATCAATTCCATGCATGATGTAGTAATAATATTTCAACAAATCTTCTCTGGCATCAGTCTCCATCGTTGATTCATCATTTATATTAATGTTTGAATCTACTTCTTCCTCTTGTGCCAGTACTAGTTTCATTAAATTCTGTCGAAATTCCTCACGACGTTTCCGCAGTGTTGTATAACAATTCATTTTGAAAATAAGATTATTTTCTTGTCGCAATTTCGATGGTGATAATTTACGCTTTCTAATGGAATAAAAACAAATCTCTTATCAATTTTTTCTACAATTTTCTTTCGAAGATAATTCTTCTCATTGTTTACTTATAGCAAGTATATACTTAGGTGGATTGGCATGCGGTGGATCGAGAATAACAGATCCAGGTCCAGGAATCGCATCCCTATCACCATCTATTTTATCATTCGCCTCTTTCGTCTCTACAATTTTCTTGTTCTTCCTTCGAACACATCTTTTCAACACACTTATTTTTTCAGGGATTTCTATATCACCACTCGACGATGGCTTATCATGGTGAATCATTAATTTAGGTGCCCGTTTATATCTTGAATAATCCATGGCCCACAATTTGGATGCTAATCGTTACTGTCACTGCGAGTAAAATACCGAGAATAATAATAAATTGAAATGAAATATAATAATCATGTAGAGTAATTGAATTTTTTTAATCATGCCATTAAAACTGGCTGACTCATCTCACTTTGAAGTTGTTGAGCTTGACTCCTGCTATAGAGACATATTAATTACTCAGCATTGAATGAAGTCACTCTTGATTGTTGCCCATGTACCAACTTTGTATGGCAGCACAGATATAGAGAATACGAATTGTTCTCTCTGTCGGTTTTGCACTCTCTCCTACCCATTCAGCAAATAATTCACAGGTTAAATCTCATCAGTCAGACTTCCATAGTGCTTGTTACATAGGTTGCTAAGGCTTGAGTTTGTAGCTATATACCCGTAGTTTGATGGTTCGAACGAGCTGATACTTCAGGATTAACGTTGCTTCAGTGAATTTGCTCTTCATCGATTGCTCTTCAAATTTATTCAGAGAATCACAGTATGGTTCATTTCTACATTAATCAACATTTTTCATTATGTAGTTTATATATTTAATACATTTATTCATGTATTCAGGAGATGGAGAAAAAGCCAAAGGAAATAACTTTGAAATTTTATTTATTCATGTAATATATGTATATTTTGTATCAATTAATTTTGTATATTGTACATCGATTTATACACAATAAGTTTTATAACATCCATAAAATTAGATGCATTCATGAATTGTTTTTTAAATCAATATTTTATTGTGTTAAGATTATTGTTGTTTATCACTATGATTAAGAATAATCATAGTGATAAATTTTTTTCCATTTTTTGTGATAAACAATTTTGTGGGTTCAATTAATTCTTAATATTTGAATATTGAATTGTAATTTTGAATTGTGCTATTCCAATATTATTCTCTGCATTTTTCTGTTTTTTTCCTGCCATTTCATCGTATTGATTGTCACATTTACATTGATTTACCAATTTGTTGATCCCATAACATTGACATTTATATATATTTGATCGACAATATAGATATAATATTATATATGTTTAGAAATTTATTTATTTTTCTTTAAATTTCTTTTTCAAACTTCAGACTCCCATTTACCTTCCTTTTGATCACCTACATTTTAATGAGGCTCTTTGTCTTGTATATAAACTGTATGGCAACATTCGGTAAAACATATACGATATACATACACATATGTACACGAATATTATTGTAATTATTTATAATGTATATATATATAATATATATATGTATATTTTTTTTTTTTGGTAACTTTCATAGATGATTCAATTATGTTCGATATTCGCATGCATTTTAAATACACATCGAAGAAGGTACACAATTAAAAATTGATTTCTTGTGAATGTTTATTTGTTGTTCTTTTTTTAATAATCAATTGTATATAATAATTTCTGATTTGTTTATCTCCGTGACGTACAGTCGCACTATTTGTCTTATTGCGAATTTTATTTTACTATGTAAAAGTCATGATAGTATATTATTGTTGATGTAGAGTTTATTCGAAAAAATTGGGTGTCTTTATGTATTCAATGATAAAAACGCGAGTTTGAATAAATATACTGCGATTTGTGTGTTATATGAAACGATTGACTAAATGTAAAGTGAAAAAATGGAGCATTGCAGATACATCGAGCTATCGATTTTTCCACGGGTCACCGTTCTCGTTACATATTACTTCACATATACCACTTCACATTCTATTTGTCTATTTTGCTTCAATTTCTTTTTCTCGTTCACACTATTTCCATAACTCACAAAGTCAAAATTAAATTGTGCGAAAAATGTATATAATTGAAAGATAAAACAAATAGTCTTGACGATTTTGTTTGGCGAATATTTTTGACTGATGTTTCGGCGGAGATAGATAAGGTGGTTAAGGTCTCGTGAAGCGATAACGGTATGGCGTCCAGCTGAATAAGTCTATGGAAAAAATAAATTCCAATGTATTGGCACACGCTGCATTGTAGATATCATCAACATCAATTTTTTTTCTCATCTTCACTCAGATTTTTGTTCTGTTTGGTATATTCTCTAATTTATCTACTCCACCACATGCAATATTGCACACTCCAATAACAAGGTATTAGAACAATTCTAATTGTTTAAGCACTAATAATAATGAATTGTATAACTAATTCATGAAATGATTAAATTTGATTTGTTGCAACTATTTTGCAATTAATTATATAAAATTTAAGCTATGCATTAGAAATACTGAATAAAGAATAATTGCACTAAAACTCGGAAGATAATTCGAAGCTCGATTTGTATTTTATGTCTCAATTATATTATTAATAAAGATATTTTTGTTTATATAAATGTATATGTATATATATCTTAAGTTCCACTTCTTACACCCCGGAATGAGGCGTTGCTCATTGTGTATATACATATACACGTATAAATATTATGCTCGTGAACATTACATTTTTATTTTATCGTGTAGTGTTCCAATATCATAGTAGTATATGAATAGAAAGACATCAGTAGTGAGAATCATGTGATCTACGACTACAATATAATATTAAATTATCTTTAGAGTGTTGACTATTTGTAATGCGGGGCCAGGAACGAGCAATACTGCCTAAAGCTTGGATACATTTTGTTGATTTGTATAGAGCCTATTCTATATTTATACAAATAGGAAATGAGGAGAAAGTGCCGTGATTTTTCAATACTGAAGAGCACGAGGAACATCACTGTTGAAGCTTGATAAAACAATTGACTTTCATTTTTTTCATATTCTTTCGTATGGTGTTATTGAACAACAAAATTTTTTTAACGAAATATTCACAGTGGTGTTCACTCTTAAGTATTTTGTATCCATGAGAGCAACAGAAATGAAACAATGAATAAAAACTGTACAATATTCTCTAATTTTTACACATAATAAATTGGTTTCTGTATTTTACGTGAATGAACGTAAAATTTGTGGCTTATAGGATAAATAGTGATAATCATTTAATAAATTGATAACTAGCATATGGATAACGAATATCAACATAAATAGAACAAATGAATAAGTTTGAAGAGAAATATTAATATCTATGCAAACAGTTAGAGATAGTTGATAGCATGAAAGCACAATACTATGGAAATACATTTCAATCTTTCGTTATTTTTCTTTTCTTGTTCAATTGCTGGTTGGTGTGGATAAATCAATGATGATGATTTTTATCTGGATGTACTTGGTTGGTTGCAAACGATCATTTGACAACAATACAAAGACTACGGGCGGATTGTGAGACGGGCAATAGTCTCAACTTGGCAGTTGCTTATATATATTTATACACATATACGAATATTTATTTATATGTGCATAATTATAATTGTTAAGAAATTGTAAAATAGTTTATTGTTGTTTGTCTGAATATAAAATTTCCATTCATATCTTTTTCGGCATTTTTTTTTATCATTCTGCATATATTTCATTGATCTTTTGTTTCTCAATTTTTAATCAGTCTCTACAATTTTACCATTGTTGGTGAAGCATGGGCAGAGCGCGTTGAATATCCGATTGCAGAAGCCACGGGCACGGTTGTTCCAGCCGCTGATGACATCGCCACCCTTCAATCTACTGCCTGCGTAACATGCATGATCGCACTCGGTTAATGTTACTATTTTTTATCGATTTATTTTATTTCACACCCTCTAGCAATAACTACAACAACAATCTGCCTACAATTGATCCCGTGAACTTAACTGAACGCTTAACATTAGGTATTTTTAACTTTGATTCATTTTTTCTCGATTTCGTTGAAACAAAAAAAAATATATCTAGCAATTTTTATTAATTTGATCAAGCAACTAATTAACACGACTACAAATGTCTTTCACGCTTTTATCGTCTCTTTGAAACGCTTATAGAGGTGAAATAGGATATTGAAATATGAAAAAATAAATCGTCAAATGAATCGATGAATTTTCAAACGATAAAAATGAAAGAAAGAGGAAAACGTTCGTTTTTCCTTTCAGCACTCACTACATTTCAACTACTCGCTAAAGTGGGAATAAATGTTGATATATATCGAACATGGCTTTACAGACTCAATCGCGTTTTTCTACTAACATTCTCATACTAAAGTGAATTTACCTTCGGTTGTGCCGTCACCCTGAAACAGAGAAGCAATAAGAAAAATATAAAACATTATAGGAATCGTGATGATAATGATGAAAAAGGTAAAGAGAAATAGAAGTAGAAATAAAGAGAACCGCGGAAGGAAACGTTGGAGTACTTTAATGCTGTTTAATATCTCGCATGACAAGGAAATTGTGATACATTTTTTTTTATAATGCTGACATGCAATTGACATAAAAAAAAATATGGAATGGATGTATTGTATGAATGATAAGAAAATAAGCATAGATAAGAACATCTGGAGGATATTCTAGAATATTCAGTTGAGAACAATAAAAAAAAACTTTCAAACTCAATTAAACGGATCACAATGACTGCAGCTTATCGTTTCCAATCAAAAGCACTCCCGATAGTTCAATCGGTATTTATATTACCCTACAAAATTGATATTTATATTCCCCTCCAGAATTGCAATTTATATTAATTAACACAATCGACCTCAATACATATTAATTCACTAAATTAGAATATAAGTCGATCTACTAACTTGAGAAAGTGATTTCCTCTTGTGTGCCTCAGTGGCAGCAGTCTCGATGACGTCAGTGACAAATTTTGTTGTCTCCCTCATAAGTTCTGTGTCTCCCTTGAAAGCCTCCTTTCTCTCTTCCAATGTGCCTGTCATCAATTTCTCTTCGTGGTCCTCCATTATTGGCGATTGAAATGCCAACGACATTTTCTGTATTTTTTTTATTAAGAACGATTCGTTCAGGAAATTGACAAAGAAATCTCTTGATTTCACTTCCCTCTCATTTATTCACACATTTATTTAGTGTCCTTCAAGTTCACATCTTGATACTGTATCCTGTAAAATTGTGACCATCGTGAAAATTCACTGATAAGAAAAATCATTTATCAAATAAAAAGAAAAAATGAACAAATGATAACCAGTTATAGTAACATCATATCAATATGATTCATATGAATAATAAAACTCTTTTATTCAGACTACGACATAAAAATATTCTTTACATCCACACGTCATTCGATTAACTAATCAATTCAAATAAAATATTAATAAAAACTCAACAGTTTTACCAGTATATACATACATGCATGACGTATTCGCGAAGAAAAAAAGATAGATAATGAGTAAGATAATAAATTGCAAACACAAAAGGAAATGCGGATCACTCATCCATGAAGTCGTGGACATTAATTTTTAAATGTTACAAAACTTTTCTCATTACTCTGTTCACAAGTAGGTTCAATGAAAAAATAAAGAGACACAATAAAAAAAATAAGAATAGAAACTTTTATATTGAATATTAAGAAAATCTGCAGTTTTTCTCCATCAATTCATTCTCACAAGTAGAATATTGTTCACTTGATGAATGTTTTACAAAAATAGAATCATCATGGGAAAATAACCGATCAATTTACAATTTACTTCACATCGAATTTCCAATAATGTCTATGTGTGAATGAAAAACGAAGTAGTATAAAAGGACGTATATATATATATATGTAGTAAAGTAGAGTGAGTGATGTTACTTCAGCTACAGGTGGCACATGTTCAACGTGACAGAGAGAATAAAATAAATACATATATAAATCAACATAAAAGAGAAAAAGAAACATAATTTAAAGTGCGATATGACATTTTCACTCGTCGTGTTTACACATTTCCTACTCTCACCCTTTCACACACACTCTCGCTCTCTCTCATTTTTATTTTCCCTCCAGCTGCTGTCACCATTCACTAAATTTAATAATATCACTCCACAACGCGAACAATAATTTAACAGAGCAAGTATTCACCAATGTCACTAAACATTGGAATCAACTGGTTATAAATGTCAAACGCACCTTAGTCTCGTCATTTAGTATCAACAATCGTTCAGTCAACAACACAGGTGGGTAGTATACTTATATATAGCAGTAGTATTACGGAAATAGTGGCTGTAGTAATTGTGAGTGTGGTGTGTTGATTACAGGGTAAAATTTTCAGACAGTTGTATTTAACGAAGGGGAAGTGAAGTGAAAAATAGAAAACTGGGGTGCGATAGAAAGAAGAATAGAACTAGGGAAAAATAGAAAACGCGCGATCCAAGTGAATGTTCTATTATATTTGTATACATATGTATATAGTTATTGCATATATATGTATATGTACATTCTAGTATATATATAAATATACAAATATATATATATATGTTTTGTGTATGTTTTGTGGGTGATACGTTGAGACGAACGCCCGGCGACCCGGATACCTTGTAATGATCGGCGGCTTCGTGCCTGGCTTGCCCGAATGAATATCACATACCCCTCCACAACGAAATATTTTGCGAGCATGCGCTCGTTGAATTCTCTACTCATACATTTATAACAATATGTTGTTACTTGTCGTTGCATTTATATTTTGACAGTGTTAGTACATAGATGTATTTGTATACATGTGGGAAGTGAGGAGATTGAGTATGAAACTGGTGTTTGATCAGAAGATCTTTTTTGCTTGCGCACCTTTTTTTAGAGGATCAAGGGGGATTTTGAATGGGGTATTATTGTATTGAGATTTACTGAAATAGTCTTGTGTCATTGTGATTTATTCACTTGATAAAAATCTCGTATAGTTGTATGCTATTTTTCTCTTTTTTTTTCTTTTATTTGTTTTATTAGTCCGAAGATATAAGGAAAATTGTTGGAGGGTGTCGTTTTGTTTTCTGTAGAAATTGTCAGTATGATATTGTAATATTTATTCCGGACATTTAAAAGATAAAACAAGAAGAGCGAATGATTTTGTTGTATTGTTGAACAACAAATATTCCATTTTTATTTATTTTATGACGTTTAATGCTGTTGAGAGAAAATATTGTTATCAATGTCAAAGTTTGGTCGAATTTGTGGTGAATTGAAGAGGAGTTAGTTCACGGCTGATAGGTAGTGACCGTAAATGCCGGAAGCCAAAGTCGATATCCGATATAACAATGACATTAATGGAAAATTTTCATATTGATTATATATATATTCAAGAGCAGACCACATGCATGTGTGAAGGGTAAACTAAGGTTTGGTGATGATGAACGATGGAACAGTTGTTCAGAGTAGGTGGAAAGGAAAAAAAAAAAAACAGTTGAGTTTCATACGATGAGGCTCTCTGAGATGAGAATTCTGTTTGAAATTCCATATATTGTTCGGAGGTAGATAAATTAGATGTATACATGCAAGTATTCTTGTACTAATAATTTACTTGGCAGATTATTTAAAGACAGACAATATTTGTTGGAGTATACTGAGAATGTGGAACACATGTACGAAAATTTAATAAAATTTTTCTCTCTCAATTCTACGTGTTTTGTTTATTTGTTGTAATGAATCATTTTTTCTTTTTCGACTTTTTCTTCTTCCGCAACAGTAACCGCTCTAGATATCTTCGCCATGCTATTTGTATTATTTTGGCTGCACGTTTGCGCCGGAATTTATTTAAGTTTTCAGTAAATATTCTTAGTATTTCTGATTCCCGTTCATCTTTCAACATTTCATATTCAGTTTCTTGTACAATCAATTTTTCCTGATAAAACATAAATTGGAGTAGAAACGACGCTACGGTTTTTTTTTTCGCACCAATTCAATTTTGACGACAGTGACAATACCTGACAGATTCCTAAATTTGTATCCAACAAATTGGATTCTTCGATCAAGGACTCCATTGTTCGGTATAATCTTCCCACATTGTTGTCGTACATCGCCAATATTCCGAGATATTCTTGCTCAGCTTTTTTTCTGAAATAGAGTTTTTTATCATATTTATTGTATTCAATTATTTTCTGATAAATAGAGACGAGTGAATAATTCCTGTTGCAATTGTTATGCATTAGGGTTAATTTTACCGCATGGTATAAAGTTCTCTCTCATTCTTCAAATTTATACAACAAATATTCTCATGCTCTGCTTTCTTCGAATCTATTTCAGTCTTCAACCTTTTCTCATTCTCTGCCGTTTCCGCAATAATTTTTTCCATAACACGCATCGATTCATTTCTAAAAGTGAAACAAAGAACAATTTGAAAATTCCAGAGTTTTTTTCTCTCATAAAACAAGACAACTTAATTTAGTATTTATAAAGAATTAATTGAATAAAGAGAACAACTTTTGCTTTGTAATTTCTCTTTCATGATTTCGTTGAATCTTCTCCAACTGTCTTTTTTCCTCAGCAATTTGTGTTTTTATTTCATCAACATATTTCTGATGTTCTATTCTATTTGATTTAATTGAATTCAATAAAACTGCAACAGAAAGAAACAAATAAACATAACTAAAAATATGTGCAAAACGCCATTATATAAAAGTGCGAGTATATTCGCGGGCTCTGGACTGTTATCCTTGACAAAATATCGATTGCTTTGAGCTTACTCTCAGCTTCCACTTGAGCTTTTTTCCCATTCACAAGAGCGCTCGCTAAATTGGATGCGCGCTCACGTTCCACTGTTGGTGATGTTCGCATTCGCTTTTCCACAAGACATCTTAACTGATCCAACATTTTAATTAAATATCTTGAAGCTGCTAAACTATTCTCATGTTCTTTCACAGTAACATTTGATACTTTGTCATTAGTCTCTATCAATTCTTTTATTTTCATTGACAATAGATCTAAAATCGACAATATACGCTTTATTGCTATTTCACATTCCATAATAATTAATGAATATGTTGGAATCATAATAGCAAAGTTATTCCAACTGGACATTGATTGAGTCACCAGGTGTAGACTCACATTCTGAATTGTTGCCAAGAGCGATTATAAAATAATGATTTAACAAAGCATGAACGTCCATATGCTGCGCTTAATATCATTCGAAATTTGATTTCGCGCCAATCTATATTTTTGTTTTCGCTCATACTAAAATACACAAACACAAAGTTTTGCCTGCCGATCAAAATATTTTGTTCTGTGTATCAACGTTGAAGTCATTATTCATTTGAGTCACTCTCAAGTGTGTGAGTGATTAAAAATAAAATTGAATTCGAGTGCCGCGCGATAGAAAGAGAAATGCGATGTTGAAGCAAGGTAGATATATATTCATTCGTCTGGTTGTTTTAGCCGCGTGAATGCGCCACCAGTCTCCCGAATTTTTTTATCAAAAAAAAAAACAACTAAAACCAATACATTCCCTATTCAGAAAAATTCCAATTGAACATTTTTAAATCACCTTAAATTAATTAATGCAGTTCCTAAGGAACTCAAATGAATTTCATGTTGTTATACTAAGTGAAAACTTTTCCGGAAAAATGCGGAGATACAACTCCCAATTTCAACAAATTGAAACCGCCATTTTAAAATCCAAATAAAATTCTAAAAATTCAATAAAATGCATCGATTCGTTAGGAACAAACTCGAGTGGTCTCTTTTCTCCTTTTGCAACAGGGCATGCGTACAAATCACGTGACCAAGGCGAAAAGATTGTGAATACAATATATATATATATATATATAGTGTAACATAACCTATACAACGGCCAGTGGCGCTCAATGCATTTGATATTTCTTTTCATAATGGACCCCCAGCAACCAACCACCAAACATTTTGTTTAACGCAGTATAGACATATATGTGCACGCATACAAATGGATACGGTGAAGTTGTTTCATCTGAGTGAGACAGTGACTGTCGCACCACCATTTGCCATAGTCGGTTGGTATATGAAACAGTGAAACATGGCGTATCGTGGTGTCAAGGGTTCAGATCCATTTGTCTCAAAAACATCGCGAAATGAACGTTTTGCACAAATGTCCAAGCAAGAAAAAATTATTCAACAGAAAAAATTGGAAATACAAGCTAAAATGCAAGAAATGAAAGCCAAACAGGCAGTTGATAGTGTGAAAAAAAATACAACAATAAGTAACAATAGTAACGTTGCTGCAGTTACCAAACCTATTTCTACAGTGAAGTGAGTTTTTAAATTTATATTTCCTATCGAATTTTATGATTTTTCCTACTATTTTATACTTTGATAGCGTATCATGTTTATCTATATTGATTCAGATGTGTTTGTGAATATTTTCTGCTCAGTCGTACGCATGATGTCACTTTTTGCAAGCGATGGCGAAATATTAATTAATTTATTCCACCTCTTTTAATGGTGTATATATATATATGTATATACATCAATATGTGTGAATGTTGTATGTCATTTTTTTTCACGTAATAGTAGGTTTAATTAGATTGATGTATTCATAAGACGCAGTTAATGCCGAGCTTCGTCTCTGTGAAATTTGATTTATCATGATAAACTCAGATGAAGAGAAAATCGTGCTGCACTAGTGGGAAAATTATGTAGCGACATTCGGAGGTTTTTTTTTATTTTAGCGACAATTTCATGCGTTTTATATACATATATATATATGTACAGCGGGGAATTCTGTATGCAACTGATATATTACAGTGCATTACCTAAATGGTTTTGTACTACATTAGAAATGGAGGTCAAACCGATTGCATATGTTTATTTATAGGAAAGAAGAAGAGAAGCCAACATCGGCAGCGACAATCAATTTATTTGCAAATGATGGCAGTTTTTTGGATCAATTCAAAAAGATATCAAACAAAGTTCCAAGTAAAGTGACGCAAGAATCGTCGTCATTGACATCGCCTATATCGACATCATCACCGGCACCGGCAATGAATAAGACAGCTACTGATGAGGTTAAGAGAGATGAACGAAGTAAAGATGAACGTAATAGTGAAAAAAATTACGATAATAATTCCTCAAGAGACCGTCGTTGGAATGGAGATAAGAATCGCGATTGGGAATGTCGAAGAGAACGAAGGAGAAATGAATCGAGGTGGAGTGGTAGGAGCTCAGATAGAAGACGTAGTTCATCGTCGAGTCCATCGCCACCTCGGCACAGATCATCACCAAGTCCTGTCGATTCAAGACGTTATAATACATCGTCATCAAATGGTTCAAGACCGCAATTTAATCAGCCAACGTGCCCATCAGCACCACTTCAATCAATTAATCCAACATCATCATCATTATCGTCATCCTCATCCATTCCGCCACTTATATCACAACCTATGATACAGTTAACCACTATACCACCACCAAATTTACGGAATTTACCACCGAACGTGCCGCGAACGAGTCATACTAATCATCAAATTATACATCATGGTGGTGGTGCACAACCAATCAAAAATGATAATTATCCGACTATTGATAATCATCAAAATAATTCACGTATGCCATTGCCACCGCCACAAATGTTAAGAGCACCACCTCCTCCACCGATAAATACAAATATTCCACCACCAACAATGACAATACCACCAAATGTTACAATCCAATCAGCACAACAGCATATTATTCCGCCGCCTCAATCGCAGTGCAATATTTCACAATTGAACAATTTACAACCACCCAATATTCCACCACCAAATGTAAGACCACCACCAAGTTTACTACCTCCAATGTCCCAAATGCCACCAAACATGTTACAAATAAATTCAACACAAGCAATAGTAGTAACTGTTGCGAATGTACCTCCACCACAAACGGTAATGCCACCTCCGTTGATTATGTCAGCACCACCACCTAGTGTGCACACAGTTGTCACATCGACAATCAATTCAATACCACCACCAAATTTGAATATTCCTCCGCCCAACGTGCCACTACCATCAATCATCCAAAATTCCGTACCACCACAGTCCCAACAGACACAATCTTCGTTGACACCATCATCAACAACATCACCATCATCATCCTCATCACAGCAAACAGCACCGCAACCGCCATCGCATCTACTGCCGACAACTTATCCAATTCAAAACCAAGTCCAAATGTCGGTAACGCGGACCAATGTCCAAATACCACCGCCAGTAAGACCACCACAGTCCAGTTTGTCTTCTTCATCAGATCATCCAGGTGAAGTAAAGACTGCATTGAAAGATGTTTTGTTCTACTATTGTCGTTGTATTGTTTAGGAATTCTGTGTTGGACACAATTTCATGAGTGTGATTTATTGTGTAGAATATCCGTCAATCATAGAAATGACAAATCTTCCGGGATTTATTCGAATTTAGTTTTCCTTTTTTGTTATGTTTTCGTTTCATTTTTTTGTTTTGGTTGGACGTTCAGGTCACACTTGCCCGGTTGAGGCTGAACAATTGGCACGCATCGTTGCAGATTGCGGTGACGCTATCGAACAAGAAGTACGCGAGAAGAATGCCCAAGATCCTAAGCTATGGTAACTACTGTCCTCACTGATTCCTTTATATTTTATTCCTTTGTTTTTTTCTAATGCATGCATTATTTTTTTTACCCTACTTTCTGCCCAAGTTTCGTGCTATTTCAATCGTTTTCTATCTTGAAATGTGGTTAGAGCTATATAACTGGTCTTGTTATGCATTACGTATATTATGAGCTTTTAGTCCACGCGCCAAGAAATTTTATTTTTTCCGCTCTCATAAATTTATGCAATTCAATTAATATCGTTTTCATGTACGAAGCTACCAACAATGCGGCATTTATAGCATATTTTCGTGCATAACATCAGCAGACGTTATTTCTTCTATTTTGGTTCGAATTATTTTTTTCTTTATCAAAAGATAGAGGAGATGTTACGTAAAACTCAGTCTATATCTGATTGCAGTTATAGGAAGAGGGATTACGGATCAAGTTGACATGTGAATATCTCAATGTGCATATGTTGGATGTTATGTCATAGTCGTATTCTATATTCGTACATTTGGAAACATCAATTTCTGCATGCTTTCAGCTAACCCTTACATATCCAGCAAGTAATTGCTTTCACT
Source organism: Meteorus colon (assembly GCA_030523085.1). Taxonomy (NCBI): domain Eukaryota; kingdom Metazoa; phylum Arthropoda; class Insecta; order Hymenoptera; family Braconidae; genus Meteorus; species Meteorus colon. The sequence goes on from JAPYZH010000272.1 coordinate 88,042, forward strand.
GAACTTATGAATATTGTGAATGTTTATTGCATTGTGATAGTTTCAATGTTTCGGTTCATTTTCTGTTCTGTTAAAGAGTCGGAACCATCCAATTTCATCCACCTGATAAAGATCAGGGAAAAACCATTCCCATATAGATTACAGTCGAAATGCTAACGTGGGTATTCTCGAATTGCCGAAATAACCGTGTGTAAAATTTATTCGGCTAATGTTGATTTGATCTGATGAGACTTGATCTTCTTATAAGTGGCTGTTCGAATCGAGAATTCCCATACAAATCGGCGATAAATTGCTTGACAGAAATTGCTTTTAGTGAGATTCTACACTTAATTTCACTAATTACTTATTTATTGGGGAGAAGATATAGTGCGCATCAATTTTGGAATAATGGCGAGTTAACATTTCCACTTCGAACTGGATCAATATATTTATACTGCACTTTTGTATGGCTCTTAACCTTTCACTTGTGCATAACACAAGATGTCAGTATATTCATCATTCTTATTATCATCCTCTTTTACACTATTCATAGCATAACTAATATCGAATAAGTTGATATAGGGAATTATATAGTGATATAAACAATTTTGATCTATTAAAATCAAATTCATTCTCTTAAGGAAGAATTTCATGCAATGAAGGATTTTGATATTTTCATAAATTAGACATAAAATCTTACCTGACAGAGTTTTAAGTATTGTTTTAATCAAGGTTTCTGCACCAAAAGCAAAGTGCAGCGTACGTGCAGTACAGGGGATTGGTGGCCAAATTTCGCGCTGAGAAAATTGAAAAGTCTAGCAATAACACTACGGGCAAGCGCAGCAGCGGGGCAGAACCTTATTGTCCCGAGGAAGCACTCAGTGATAATGATGATAATGATAAAGTGACTCAAAAAAATACATCACAAAGTGGTAAGTCAACAACAATTATGAATATTGCATGCATTTAACCCTATTGTTTTACAATGCTACCATGACCTTCCACAACTATCGAATGATATTTCGCTGGATCGATACGTAATATTCGTGATTTAGTTAATACCTCAATAATTTCAATATATATTTTTCCCTGTTTGATTCAATTAGACAACAGCAAAGAAGATAGTAAAGAGGAGCGTAAACGTAAAAGACGTAGTCGATGGAGTGAACCCGATAATCAGGTTTCTATCACATCAATGAATATTCCACCAGGGCTGTCAGGTTTAAATTCACATACTCGACCGACTGGTATTAATATTCCGGTGAAATTGGGACAAAGTGCTGTTATAATGCCACCAAAGACACAAAATACCAAAGCGAAAAATCCCATGTTGACTAAAATATCACGCAACGATCCGGCATTGATGCAATATGCTCGACAAACTTTCGGAACATTGGATTTGAGTGAGGAGCAATGGAAAAAAGCTGAGGATCATTTCAAGGTGCGTTTTCGAATCTTTTCGTCCTCATATTCAATGAGATTTTATTCCATTCTTTTCCATTCATTAATTGTAATCTTCTCTTCCGTTTCAGATAAATTTGTTATATCAAAATTTATTGAAGAAACGTGAAGAAGTAAAACGTTTGGAGTCACAGGGTAAACACAAATATGAGTATGACAGCGATGAAGAGATTGAAGGTGGAACATGGGAACACAAGATACGATCGGCAGAAATGGAAGCTACTCAAATGTGGGCCGAAGAATTAACAGCGCAAGCTGAAGGCAAACATCATATCGGTGATTTTTTGCCACCTGATGAGCTTAAAAAATTCATGGAGCAATACAATGCATTAAAGCAGGGAAAAGAACCGGATCTTAGCGATTATAAAGAGTACAAGCTCAAAGAGGACAATATAGGTGAGTGCGAATATTATTTTGATGATGATATGAAATGACGGGAAATAGTTGATTGACTTTAAAATACATGTGGATGTATTTGTTCTATGTAGGTTTTCAAATGCTACAAAAACTCGGCTGGAGCGAGGGTCAGGGACTTGGTAGTGAAGGCAGCGGTCGCGTGGACCCAGTTAATAAGTACGGATTCCAACTGTTTTTGCTATCTCAATGAACGAATAAACTCGTAATGTAATTTTAATTCACTTATTTATTTGTTTATTCTCAAGAGCGACGAGTAGACTTGACAGCTCGGGCTTGGGCGCAGAGCGCCCAGATGGCATATCACGTGATGACGATGAATTTGACGCTTATAGAAAAAGAATGATGCTGGCGTACAGATTTAGACCAAATCCATTGGTACGTTGATAAGAAAAAAATAACCAATTTAATATATTGCCATTGATCTAAAATCTATTGTTTTGATATTTGTTTCTGTTTGCAGAACAATCCACGAAGGCCTTATTATTAATTCAAACAATCAGTGAAATATTTGTGGCCATTAATATGAAACTTAAAACACCAATCATGAACGATTTTAGTTTTCTTCTCTTTTTAATTTTCGTCCCTTTTTTAACATTCTATATGAAAAGACATAAGGAGACAATGTTATTTTGTATATCAAGTTGAATGTATGTGTGTCTTCACGTAAGTAAGAATGTGACACGATTATTATTGTTAATAACAAAAGGAAGAAAACATGTGGGTAGTGATGAAATGCAACGTTGAATAAAAAATCAAATTTGTTTATATTTGTGAGTCCAAGGTCAATTTTCTCTTCCTATTGATATTGATTGGCTAGAACTCTTCGATGATAACACATTTTTACTTTGGTTTTTTTCTCTTCCCTTTTTTTCCTAAAGGTCATAGATGCAAAGGTCATTGCAAGAAGCGCAGTCGATGTGTGAATGTGTCTGTGGAAAGTTTGAGTACAACTAAGTTGTCTGAGATAGAAAGTCAGATTCGAGCTAGCAATCCTTTCTTTCCTTGTCGTCTGCCGCTCATTAAAATAGAGTGTCGCATGTTGTAGCTGTTTCTTTCATTATTATTTTTTATTTTGTAGGTCAATGACTAATCGTGTCTTGATTGTTTGGTCTTTTAATTAACTCCATGCTGTAAACTCGCGTTAATCATCGGCGCGCGTGCGCGATCTTGTTCGGCATCTTGGAATTGGCTCATTTAGATTGTAATTAGTGATTGATGTATACCGACATATCAGTCACGGGTGTATACACTTTTGCGAATCATTCTCTTCTATTGTTATTCAACGAATTGCATGACTCCACAGTATAACGTGAATGAAATTTATCGGTAAAAAATCCTGAAGAATAGTGGCGCAGATTTTTTTCAAATCCATTTATATATAGAGTTGCTACTTTAGGATAACTCGTTCAATATCTCCAGTTTCATTCCAAGATGAATTAACCGAAAATTCCCGTAATGGAATCACCAATACTAATCGACTAATGTCTGTACCCTTCTGTATCTGAGCACAAAATCGTAAAAATAGTGTTATTGGGAAATTAAATTTTTATTCTTCAAGAGAAATGTTGATGAAAAAAAGAATTAAAGTAATTGATGTGAATTCAATACTATTTTATTGCCAATAATTATTGACAACAATCTCTCGTCAGTATACGTTCAAATATATAACATTATTTTTCATTTCCGTATAATATGAATTGGAGGTAAGTATCGTATACAATAAAATATATTGCCATAAATTTGCCACGGGCCACAATTTAAATTACAATTATTGCCTCAAGCATTTTGCTGTTATAGTAGCCGCATATATATAATATATATATATATGAAATAATATATATAATCGAAAATAAAATGATCGGTTAAAGAATGGAGTTAACGAGTAATCGTTTCTCCAATTAAATCTACTCTAACAGTCACTGTTATAAGTCGGGCACATGAAAAACGATGATTTCTGGTAAACAAGGTAACAAATGAGATTGGTCTTTCGTGGTATTTTCAGGCGACGTTTGTATGATATATATAAAATGAAATTTTTATGACATAGTGAAATTTTTCTTTCAAATATTCAACTGACATGTTCCCCTTTTAAAATAACACCAAAGAGTTGAATTACCATTGAAAGACCATTGAATTAGATTTGGCATGGGGCGTTTTTATTTTTCTTGCTACACAATTCGTTCGAGTTTGGCCTGGCCTCTTTTTTTTTTAATTCCTCACGCGTTGGTGCGAAGTAACCATTCTCACAAACGTATGTATACTATTACACATTCGTATAACACCTTGAAAGTCATAGCCATGTTGCATGTAATGTAATATTTCACTGTTCGTGTAAGTCTACCTTGGGCATACCAGCACGATCTGCTTTGCTTCAATCAAATATACGCTTGCATATAACCGATCATTTATTGTAGTTTAAATACAAGGTATTCCAGATTTATTCAAATGCCGTATCATTCAAAGAAAATTAATTGCCAAGTTTCATGAATGATACATGATAACGTATATTAATAATTCAAATGTCGATAATATATCATTGTTTCATTTAGAGCAATTGCTTTTGTATACAATAGAGGAAAAGAGGAGAAACTATTCAGGTGCATTATCTGACATTAGAGATGCAATATATAATTGGAGTATTAAGACGAGAATGACTGATTGATAATAAAATTTTATTTTTGTATTAGAAGTAGAAATTATTCTCTTAAATAATAATGAAGTAAATAGAAATGAATGGCTATTAAAAGAACATTTCTATTCTCCAGAGAGTATAATTACTTCTGCCCGTTGGTAAATAAAGTTGAAAAATATTTTAATTGGTGGAAAAAAAAAATTATTGAGAGAAAGAGTTGCAATCCATGAGTACTTTATTTCCTTTCAAGGTAAAATATTACTCATGTGTTTATCTTGCCTATCAGTTTACTCATATCTTGTTATCATGATTATGTTGACGGTGATAGTGGTGTATCAATTATTATTAGCAGAGATACCTGAAATGAATAATTATTCTAAAATTTTAATTGATATGTATAGAAATATAAATAAATATGAATAATTTCTTATTCTCCTCGATAAATATCCATGATCTCGATATGCCTCAATAATTCAGAGCTATTTCAAACACCTTTTATAGAGATGAGATATGTGAATATTCCATATTCATTCTACTTCAGTATCAAGTGTAGAAAAAGATATATGAAAAGATAAACCATTTACATCTAAATTGGACAATCGTGTAAAATCGATTCTCATTGTCATTAAAAAATTAATTATTATATAAAATTCGTCAAAGGTCAAATCATTTGGTAATCATCAACATGAAAAACTATATACATCCCAATTTATTTATTTACTCATTTTTTTCAGACTTTCACTTTTAATAAATTAAATTAAAACCTTTTTCCCATCTTTTTTTTTCCTTCTTTCTCTACACTTTCACGTTAGTATTGAATTGAAGTCTCAAGCATATTCACTATTTCAATATTCGTATAAAAAGTTTGATGGATATAACAGAAGGAAATGAATAAAATGAATGAACATAAAAAAATGTCGAACTTCACAACATTCGTTCGGTTCATTTACAACGTCACTACGACATTTTCACTTGACATACAGCCATAAAACTTGAGTATAAGAGGTGATACTATTTATTCTTCGTCTCTTCCACGCTTCTTCCTACACATAGAAAATATACATGCATGAACGACAACCATACGTTATTCATCTTGCCGACACGATAATACTCGTGCAACTAAATTACATAAGTTACATTCGCATCTACATATATATATTATACAATAAATATACATAAGTTCTCATTGTCGTGATCGAGTCGTTGGCGTTGCAAGCGAGAGAATTTTCTATCTTATATCTTATTTTTTCACATGACCATATTGTTTCCTATATATAAATTCACACGGTGTCCCTTGAACGTAAAAAAAATAAAACCACAATACTCTCATATCTAAGAAATAAAAACGAGAATTGATATAAAAAAAAAAATATTGCAAATAATTATTTGCTCTTTCTCAATAGCAATAATTAAAACTCATGAAGGATTATAAAATCGATGCAATGGATTGTCATTATGGCTATAAAAGTCGTGAGTGTATTGTATAAAAAAAAAGAAAAGAGAACACTGAGCAATCATTCGTCAAGTATGTATCACATACCAGCACTTAATACATAGAATATATGCGGCGTGCTGTGCATATAGAAGAGTAAAAATATAAAAGCTGTGATGTGTGGGTGCAAGAGAAAATTACAACACCTTTGGCGGCTCGCATTTTCATACTCTCGCTTCATGATGCTTCTATTCATATTCCAACCAAGAGACAACGTATAATAGTCTACAGCCACTATAAACTAAGTGTGGATTATACCTTAGGAATAGTGCAATCATCAAATATGAGCGCATTGACGTGTTGAATAGATATTCTATATATTTTTTATTGCACTGTGTCCCCACAATTTCAATTGTTGGTGTGCATGTATAATGATACAATAAACAACAGCAATAATGAAATGGGAATATACGTGCATGCATCATTAATTTATATGGCACTAATAATGTCTTATTACACTACACTTTTATTTTGGTACCATTGAATTTTCGTCACGCACAATTACATGCGTAACATATAATACCCTTTCGCCAACACCACAATATCTATCGCAATCGATTACCTTCTTAATTTAGACTAAGAATGAAAGCAGTATGAATGTTGATAATGTAGATGAAAAAAAAAATTGAAAGAATATTTATTTCAGTTTTTATTTGATAAAATGATTGGGACGATTTAAAATGTTCACGAGATTCTGATGATTCTGTAATTATTTCAAGTATTTTGTAACAACTTGACTTTCTTCAGGGAGTCTGAAATGTATTGAAAAATAATGTTTTAGAAAACCAAAGAGAATATTTTAGGCAGATATATTAATATAGTTAATTCTCAATATTATATAACACATCTAAAAGTAGAAACGTGAAACATAAAGTAATAATTCATTGGGGTGAAATGTCAATTAAAATTTGTCAATATTATTATGATAAATATCATCATGAGACAAAATAATGATGGGACAATTCGAAATGCTTTGGACAACAATTGGTTTATTTCTGCATTAATGATGATAAATCATTATGAACGGCACACCAACGAGAAGAAGAATAATGGTGAATGCAGTCCCAAGGTAACAAATCGAATTTATTCCCGGGATTATATTTCACAAAGAGGTGATGAATTATTGCGTTATTAATGATAATAAATATATTCGATAAAGAGTAGAAAACCTTGTGAAGAAAACACCAGAAGTGAATCAAATTATTCAAGGATTGATCTTAAAAAGAATTAAATGTCATGATCGTATTCAACAGTATTTTATGTGGTATAGATAAAGTTTGTATGCGATTCAGAATTTTTCATTGAATAAAATTTATATAAGACAAACATCTCCAATTATTCACTGCTCTGTTTTTTTCTTTTATTGTAAAAATATTGAATGGACAATCCAAATGAATTAAGGATAAAGAATGATATTAATGTTCTTGCACATTAAATATCTAAGTACATTCATTTCTATTAACAGATAAGGAATTTATATAAATTCTCATATCCTATTCATAGATGCATCAAGATGTAACGCGAGGGAGTTAATATGTGTGCGAGAGACGAGCGCTTAGTCATGAAGGCAAATGGAGAGACCGTGACCTCGACCAGCTGATGGAGGTCGTGCAGTCGGTGCACTTTACCAAGACGCGACCAAGGAAGCGGCAAAGACACAGACGATAAGGACAGATAAAAAGGGGAGAAGAAAAAGAAAAGAAATGAGGTGAGTGTACATGAAGATATATACTATATATATGCATATATATGTGTATATATATTACATTGAGAAGGTAAAGGCCAACATGGGTCGATCCCATTATTGTCTGATCACGAGTAAGCCTTCGAATAAATCGATCCACGCGTAGATGCATCGTTGTTGAAATTTATAAATCAACAATAGTCATTGAATGATTTAGTGATTGATTTGTTTTCGTGTCCTCTTTATTGTTCTCACTGTCTGACGGCCACGAATGTATTTGTATATATTGAACATTTTATTGTCATGTTATTTTATACAGAATTCATGGCCAACATTGGGAAAATTAATCTTAGTAATATATGCAGTGTGAATTTATATTCTTGACATATAAAGAGAGTGTTGATTTTTATTGAGGTGAGTAGTTCATTCTTTTGAATGTCTTCTTTTTTTATTTATCAAGGGGTTGGCCTTAATTCACTTCGAGTTAGTACGTTACATTGTTTGTTGTTTCCTCAGATGATGATTCGATGTCAATGTCATTTAATTGTGATTTTGATCTTGAGTTATTGTTCTAAATTCAATTTACATATTTATCAGTTTGAATTATGTTGTTAGTGAATGTTATCACGAAAATAAATATTGGGAATGAATTGTAATATTACTGTGATGTTTTGTTGAAGAAAAAAATTTGAAGTTGATTTTATTATTCGTTTTTCAGGGACTTGTGGATGCAAACGAAATGCAAGTTTTCAATTTATTAATCGATGAAATGTAAAAATAGTAAGTGCGACCTGTTTATGTATAAATTGAGGAAATAATTGGATTTTTAATTAAAGTAAAAATGAATTTATGTACTGTGTGACAAGTTCACAGAGTGTAGAAAATTTTTATTGTACACAAACAATTAAGTTCTCAAAGTATTTACATAAAAACATAAAATAAATATGAAAACATTAATTTACTGAATTTCTTCTCAGTGCTTATTGTTAGAAAGACAATAATTTGCGTTAAGTGAATGAAGTGCAATAAAAATTTAATACCCTTACCATTTTTACATCAATGCTACAAAAGATATGGCCATTATTCATGCGATTTTTTCTCTTTTCAACAGATAAACAAAAGCAGGAAAAATACTCAATTGCAAGTCATGACCATATATAATGTAAAAGCACTCGAAAAAAAAAGAGCTCAATGTTATACCAGATATTCATAGATGAAAAAATGTTAATAAAATTCGACCCAGTAAATTTTCACAAAGAAATAATAACTGAATATTTTTTTACCTCATACTTCCAACACATAATTACATGGCTGTTAAAACACATACGAATTTTCATTTTGCATCTATAGCACACAATTTTCTCACATCCTTCAACAATATCGGTTAAAAATTTAGTGATCTTATTCCCAACATAGAATGTAAACATAAAAATACTATAAATTTCCAATTTCAACTTGACTTTCAATAGCAAATAATATTTAAAAAAAAAGTTGCAGTAAATAAATAAATAAAAGATTAATATACATAGCTAATATAACCAGAGCTGTATCACGTACCAGGAAGTTCAAGTTCAGTTTTCTCTTGACAGTATAAAATAGTCAATAAAATCCATCTGTTCCTCGATCTCAAATACCTTCACGTGTTTATTTTTTCAATCTCTTTTTTTTTTTTCTTAATTTACAGGTGTCCGCATTCGATTGGAGTTATGGCACGTTCCTCCCACCGTTAATATGAATATACGTATGTGTATATTGATGGTCTTCTTGGGGTCTGTTGCTCCGCAACCACATAATACCGATCATGGTGGTATCAACGTGAAAGTAAAGTTTTAGTTGACTGAGTACGCGTGGCCGCGTGGTCGCACTATGGCTACACATTTGATATGGTTGGCAGGTAGGGTGGTGGTAGCATGAGGGCCCAAAGGAGGCCCCCTTATGAACGCGCGCTCGTGACGTGACCGTTCGCGGGCCCCACGACACAGCTCAGCAGCAGCAGCAGCAGCACTAACACATAATACAACCAAACAGACCCAAGAGAGAACGCGAACATTCGAACACTTTACCAACAACCGAGTCTACGGACGGACGTTGCTATATAACGCTCTTCAAAACACGATTTTGAATTGCCGGCATTATTCTCAAAATTTTCTTTTTCATATTTATTTCACAATTGGAACATAAGATAAATAAATTATCAAACTGGTTCAATTATTTTATATGTATTGATGATTGAAATAGAAGTTATTTGAATTGGTATACAAACAATTTGTTGAGTTGTGTAGTGAAAAAATTTGAGGAACATTCGTTGGGTGAAAAACGAGTGATATATCAGTTTTAATTTCATCGATTTGCGAATATTTATTTAGTTGACAAGAAAGAGAGAGGACTATTGAGGTAGAGTAGAATTATCTCCAGCCTCAATCGAACTGTCTGGTTGTTCACGGTTGTGTTTGGTGACTTTTATTTGAGAGAAAAGATATAATTGACCGATATATAGAAGAATAAAACAATTTAATACGATTAATTATATTGGATCATGTCAATTGGTGTATCGGTTGTCATGGATTACCAAGACTCTGTATAACTACATCATTTTCATATATATATATACAGTTTTGTGGAAAATCGGAAAGAACATTTAAAAATAACGTCGGGATAAAAAAAATAATTGGAAGATTTTCTGAAATTATTCTAATTTTTATTCAATTCGATATATTCCCTCGTTCTCTAGTGCAGCGTTGATAATAACAGCCACTGAATAAATATTTTGAGTAAATTAATTGTATATCTAAATTCCGAGTGTAGGGGAGAAATAAAGTGTGAAAACAGAAGTGCCACAGCGTTTGGATTACAATTAAATAATCATTACACTGAATAAGTGGGCGCAAAAGGGAATAATTGCATTCAAGATGAGAGCAGCGGTATTGGCCGCTTGCTTAATAGGCATTGCCTTAGCTGGTAGTCCAAGATTACCAAGAACTTCCGCTGACCAACGGAGCATCAGGAATGCCAATATAAACAACAATTTCACAAATATTTTACCACTGCCCGTGCGAGGATCGCAACGATCACGGTGAGTCCAAATTTTTTTAATTCCAAGATACGTCAAACATTTCACCTTTTTTATTTTTACTTGCACCACTGGCATGTGAGAAATTCTCAAGCTCAATTTTATATAGAAGAAGTGCAAAAAGATTTAGCTACTGCATTCACGTCTATTTATTTATTTATTTGTAACGAAACATTGTCGTGAGGTTGAAGTTAGAAAGAATGTTGTATGGGTGGAAGGAAAAAACCTGTGCAAAAATATAACGAGAATTTATCGTGAGACTGTAAGCGAATAGATATAAAGTACGATACACGTCAATGAAGAAAAATGATCTATCAGTGCAACTACAACTATCATTATGTGAAATATATATAAATAATATAATTGCGGGTATGCAATGAACTATTTTAAATGTTGGATTTCTTTTAGCCAATATGTTCGGGAAGGTATTTTTTTATAGAAAAATCTCATCGAACATTTTACTCAAATTTACAGATTCTACACCATTCGATAGTGTGTAAAAATTTTTGCTCTAGAAAAATAAGGTTTCAGATAAGATTATTATTGGAAATAGAGCGCTGCAAATCGGTATAAATTAACTTTATATTGATGTGGTCATGAACAGTAACTATTAACAGTAGCAGAAACAAATACCTCTAAATGCCAATTTTAATACCCTACAATTATTATCACCACTTTTTTTCCTAAAGTCAATATCTAATATGACATTTAAAATTATTATTCGAAGAAAGCTTTCGCCCTGTATAATAACAAAGAATGTGGTAATTTCAGAGTTCGTATTTTCTTTCAATGACGTCGTCAATTCCCCCCTATACATAATAAAATAATTATTCAATAGATTTCTTCGAGGAATGAATTAGTAAAAATAGATTCTCATGTTGCATCGCGGTGTTAAAATACATAAATGTATTATATTGATCAACGACATATCAATCAAGCACTTCAACAAAAATCAGGGATTTCTCCTCTTTTTTTTCATCAATAAAATGCCGCATTTAAATTGAAAGAAAAAAAAATGGAAATAAGAAACGTTATATCACCAGTCACGACACTTCATTTTGGATTTACCTATTACAACTTAAAATCATCACTTCCACATATACATTCACATAAATAAACAGCAGATATATAAATACATTTATAAAGAGAAATGCCGATGATGAAAATCAATACATGAAATAATTCTATTTCAAAATTTATTGAATGTATTATTTATATGAATGAAAATAATTTGTCTTTCAATTCAGCTCAAGGGAAAAAAAATTGAAATTAACGGTAAAATTTAACGATGCGTAATCGTCTTAATACTGTGCCTGGTAAATATTTCCAGGCACTACATTTCTTCCTTTCTTTCTGTTTCCAACTATATTACTTTTAACGAGACATTCGGTTTGTACGAAAATATAAATTACCTCATTGAGGAATCATTTCTAGATCTATATCTTCAATAATTTTCTCACCATATTTTTACGAATATCTGTCACTCGTTCTCTCATTCACTCTGTCGGTTTTTTTTTGTTTCTGACTTGCACCTCTCGGTGGTGCAAGTGACTTGTTGAGCATTAATTGCGATTGCATCGGCAAACGCGATTTAGGACCGGCCTCGTTAATTAAAGGCCCATTCGCCGCACAATCCTTTTAATGTTTCAACGTTAATTTTAATTTTATACTCTCATATATTTATACATGTGTATGTTTGTATATATATTTGCTTGTTCTTGAATGCCATGTACTTAAAAGACGTTGAAGTTAAGTTTGTCTTGAATGTGGCAGGAGAGTATGCCATGAGTCTTTTGTTTAACTTGTCGAAGGTGAAACCGCGGCGGCTCGTTAGGGCTTGACTGAAGACAGAATGAGAAAAAAAAGGAATAATGATAAAAAAAAATGTGCATATGGTTGATGCTGCTGGTAAATATCGATGTATTTCAACGAGCTCGCAAATGACGGCAGCGATAAGAGAAGAAGAAGAAGAAGAAGAAGAAGAAGCAGAGAACGATGCGAACACTTTCCATCTCTTCATTCTTCCCATTACATTGGGTTGCAACAATGTTGTATTCATCTCAACACGTTATTGTCCATTAATATTCATTCATTTTTCAATTTTAAACGCCCTCATTGTCCATTGTGATTGGGCAAAGTATTAATTATTGTTACGGAATATTAAGAATTATTAATATTCATCATTACAAACAAAAAAATGCCTGAACACGATTTTTCAGAGCGAAAATGAAGAGGTAGAATAAATTGGGTAGATTATCTGGGATGTTGTCTCGATTTTTTTGTTATTAAATTACAATTGTTCACTGTGATTTTTATACTCACGATGGAATGAATGAAAAAGTAAATGTTGTATGCTGAAGAAAGTTTTTTCAATTCATTATTCCAATGAGCTTATTCAAAAATATGAGCACACATCAGAGTGTCCTGTTTATGTGTATAAATAAATAAATGGCTAGAATAAGTGCGCTCTTTTTTTTAGAGTGTCTCCATTTCATATAGTAAATAGAAAGTTGGTCCTCAACACATTATCCATGTGTATACTTGTGCATTTTTATTTTTATTTTGTTTGTTTCGTTCTGAGTCATGTAAATACTTTTATCGCATTTTATTTTACTTCTCCATCAGTAAACCTATCAGCTATCGATAAATCATCGCGTGTAATTTCTTTCAAGAGAAATTAATTGTTACAGATGAAAAGGATAATGAGAGATCTAAATTAAAATACTGTCAATACACGACAATATTTATTGCTATGGAAAATGTTCTGGTGAATAAAACTCTGATGAATAGAGAATGAAGTTGAAACAAAAATCTGAAGCAGATTTCATTTCCTAAATATATTGACGCATAGATTCTTTCCTGTTTTTGTCTGATATATACGACGTGATCAATCTAACCGTTAGATTATATTGATTCATAAAACATATATGAATACACATTCAATAAAAATAATTCTTACGTGGGATTGCGGACTATGAAAGAGATCGAAAATAAAAGAAGTTTCCTGAATTTGAGTAAAGAAAAATGTTTTATGGATCAAGATAATCGCTAAAGTCAAACGATCTCTTCAATTAATTTAATATCCGACTCCACACGAAATGACAAAAACCCTTGAAATAAAATTGATGGGAGTAGACTGAAATGATTTTTTTCTAAGTGCACATTTATGTATAAATATGCAGCCTTGACAAACTGATATACTATGACTCCATAAAAATTTTAATGATGCGCATCTTCTAGATGAGATATGAAGGTTGTCCTTGAATTTTTCACTTCCCGATTCTCCTTAAAAAAATCCATAATGATTAGGGAGAAAAAAAATAGAATTTTCTGAATTTTCAACTGGCGGAACTCTTAAACACGATCGTTGTCCACAACTTCCTCCTTTCCATTCTCTATACCTGCCATTACATTACTTGCCACTCGTCCCCATATAATGGCCCAGTTGACGTCGCTGTGCCACGTAATTTGTGCTCGGTGCAAGTGAGTGACGATCATGTTTAAGAGATATAGGTGAGGGAGACTATGCGGACCTCAACAACACAACTCTCTCAGGTGACACCTCTAATACTTGCTATATTACACTTTTCCTCCAGGATATGTTGGAGAGTGCAGTACTTCCTTATATACTTGTTATATCTCTCAAATCCCTTCCCATCCACTCATATATATGCACATACAAATGCGTTGGTATAAACAGGGAAAAGTAATAAAATCATTAAAAAGGTTTTAACTTTTTTACAACTTTTATCGTTCCACTGTTTAGTTTTTCTTTTTTTTTCATCTATCACTTGTATTCACGAACACGTGAATTTTCAGAATGAGTTGTTAAATGAGAATTGATATTTTATTTGGATCTTTCATGAATTATGAAACGAAAATGATGAGTTGAGCTATGTACGCTGACAAGTCTGAGGAAGAATGAAAAATGCAGGCTTTTACCGGATTATTATTGAATTGGTATACAGAAACACTTTGTTCCACGCCGACATGTAATCTCAACTGATATTACGAGAAAAATTACTGTCCCATTGCACGGTTGATGTAGCATTTTGATTCGCTTAAGGCGATACAACAGAATATTTTACGTTTGTAATATAAGGTAACGAAAGTGACGGACTTTCAACAGAATGAAAAAGAAAATAGAACAAAAATGACTAAGAAAAATAATTTGAGACAAGGAGAAAATGATAAATCATTCATTTTTATTTGCATCGTTCTTATTTAATTCAATATATAATTGCCGGATGCTTAGACGATATAATGGAACATTTACTTTCATAACATTCATTTCTCTACTCGCCTGCGAAATAATTCAAAAAATCGTTTTCCTCAGGCTTAAATTATTTATTATGGATATTTATATATCAATAAATATGTGACGAGAGTTAGGATATAGTCACAGTGGTCATGTCATTGCTCGTTTAATATTTTTTCCACGCTCACAGAAAAATACACAACTGGTTTTTTATTCTAGAAAGAAACCTACTCGAGTGAAGGTAAAGTGAAAAAATGTCAACAAGAAACTAACTAAGAGTTAAAGTGCAACCGGAAATTCTTGACTTCTAACTCCGTACACTTTCTTAATCATTTGTCTTGTCAATAATATCTGTATGTAAATTTTTTTTTCCTTCCATGTCTTCATAATGGCCGTATGAAGAATCTAATGAAAGCACTATTTTTGTCGGTCGAAAAAAGAGAAATATTCTCAATCTTTTGTGACACATACAGGATGAGCCCACGGGCAAATAATGAAATACAAATATTCGAAGAAAGTATTTAGACATGAATATATATGTTCGCAAGACTTTGACACGATAGCTATTAGGCAATTGGATGGATATTAATTTGTAAGACCTGTATAGTTATAACATCATGCAAATGTTGCTCACCGATTATGAAATCGATCGCACGTTGGTGCTACACGTGCCATACATCAATATCCTATTCATATTATTCTTCTGAATTACTTCTAACAGCAAAAGAAAAATTGCTCCACAATTATTTTGTTGAAGCTCTGCCAACATGCTGAATATAAAAAAATTATAATTCGAGGTACCTTCCAAAGTATTGTGAAACAATTGAAAAGTAATATACCCCGAAAATTATTCAGAAAATAATCCATGATGAGGTGTGAACTGACAATATAACATACTTATTATTTGATCATTCCTCATAATTAAGTGATAATCTACGAATAAAAAAAAAGAATTTCACTGTAATTTTCTTTTTATAAATGTCTTCTGTTACTCATGCAAAAAGTCAATTAGATGTTGACCTTATCAATAATAACCTTTTTTGACACAAGGTAGAAAAACATTAATATATAAAAAAAAATATGCAACATTAATTGGGCAAGATTGGAAACAAAACAGCACAGATTATACCGAATAAACGACTGACAGGTGAATATCCATATACTTATGCATAATATTCATTTGAATGTGTATATACATGTCCTTATACCAGTTATGTAATCATGAAGATCGCCAGGTCGTATGTATATATGCATATTGCGGGTTATAGAGAGAGCGACCGTGGTAGAAGAAGAATAAGATGAGGTTGCATCAAAGCTACAGAGAGTACTGATCCACAAACGAGTTGATTTACTGCTTGATACTCTTCGCACTTCATTTCATTCAAACAGTTATCTGCATCACGACATCATAGAATAATCATTATGATTATAATAATAATACAAAATGACATCACCAATAGAAAAAAAATTCGACAGATGAATTTAATTGAATTCTACGAGTTAGAAATCGTTTTAAAACATTATAGCCGGAAAATTGTCAGTGTAACAAAAAATTACACATCAAGAATTTTTCTTTTCAATTACTTATGAATGATTATTCCATCGTGTTGAAAGATTGTAAATGTTTACATTCACATCTGACGACAATATTTCGTATTGTGAAAGTGAAAACTCACTCAGAAGTCTAAGTAAAAGACATATGACGTCATTTATACTTTATATATAGTCGTTTGGGTTCTAATTCTCAATCTATTCAATTTTATGAATAACTAATCAACGAATCAGCTGAATCCAAGCAATGAATACTCTGCTGTTCAGGTGTTCGTTATAAATCTATCGATATCTTGAAAATGTTTCTATGCATTAACAAAATTGAACTTATCTCATTCAAAATGATTCATGTGCTGGGCGAATGTCACACGCATGTCACGTTACTGCAATTAAATTCATCTTCAACTGTTTAAGAGAATGAGTTTGAGCAATATCAAGAATTAAAACGGTGTGAAGAAAGATTTTAGTTTGATTGATGTGAAGGATATTGATTGATTTGGCAAGTGTGAGGTTGACCATTATACTCATCCACAATCAACATGGCCTATGATTAGTGTCCACAGGCTGGGACTAGCATGTTCATTGCATACAATGTACTTGAAGAAGTTTGCATAATGTCCGTACCTATATTTATATGAGCTAATCATCATAAACTCATCTTTCTCCTCTATCTCCACCTTTCTCTCTATTTATTTAATGAAAGTTTCGAGACTCATCAATACAAGAGTGATATTTATATGATTTCGTTCATATTGAAGATATTAAAACATCTGCATGATCATTAAATATTTAAAGGAAAATTATCGATATGAAAAGTCACTTTTATCTATTTATATATTTCTTCACAATTTTTTTCTATTATTTCAATGATATTTCTCGACATTTATAATGTGGATGAACTTTGCGTTTTGTAAATTGGTGAAGGTATCATCATGCATAATTCGCGTTCTCTGTCTCTATGCATATGTATCGTTATTTCAAATCGCACATGGTGTTGTGAATATATGGTCAATTTGATCATTAAAGTTTGAAGGCGGTTATTACTCAATGCGCTCGTACACATTTATACATATATGTAGTAATGAATAATTGATAATACCATGATGACAATTTCACTTGGCAATGAAGAAATAAGTGTCAGTATGTAGATGTAACTATCGTTCTCGCAGAAGAAAAATTGTATTATTTATAACCTCAATATTCAATTGTATAATCTTTGTCTGTATGAATAAATTGATACTATGAATGTGGTTTAAAAAATGAATTGTCAATGGGGTTTTGGCATAATGAAAAAAGGTGGAAGAAAAGAAGAACTTATTTTACCATCAATAAAATTATTATTTAACGCCTTTTTTATTAGTATTTTTATGATAATTTCGCAGTATTTGATGATCAATGGATAAACAGGTTCTGAACAAATTTCTCGTTCGTATTGGATGAGAGTGACACGTGCAAGTATAAACCATAAAACTGCGTACACCTCCGTCGAAGTGTTCTATAAATCAATCGATGGAGGAAAAAAATAAAGGCGTATCGTAAAAATAATGTGTACGTCGCGCGCGCCACACACAAATAAATGAATAAACTCGTAAATATATATCTGTACAAAACATTTATAACAGTGACGTGATTATAAGACGAAGAGCGTACTGTCGACATGGACAAGGGACTGGTCTTGGACGTTCATCGTGTTGTGAATTGCAGCAGTGCGAAAAAAAGTCTACGGAAATACTGGCAAACTCTACGAAACGCTTAAGAACGTTTATTCCATATTCTTTTGTTTTTTATTGTTAGCTGGACAACAACTTTATGCTTGTTATATCTTTTATTCCTTCTCTGACTATCTTGGATTCATTTCATTATTTTTTGTGTCTGCCAACAGATAAATCCTGCTGCCTTGCGAGACATATTAAATCTTTTTTTTTATACTTACACACAATATAATCGTCCATAGAATTCCCTTCCGTCCACTAGCAAATGGCGTAATGAGCAAGAAGTATGAACTAATGCTGAGAGTGAAAGGGGAGAAATGAAGGGGGTACACGCCTTTGTTGCATTCGTTAATTTACAATTGGATGTTGAGAGTTGATGTGTTTTATTGTTTGGTGAGAGTCAATAACGCTGATTCATTGGAACAATTGCACTAAAAGAAGAATGAAGGGCGGATAATTGAGGTTTGGAATGGAACGAGGGCGTTAAAATAAGGAGTGGAGAAAATGGTATGAATAAAAAGTTGAAATTAAGGGATGATATATGCAATAAATTAAGTTAATGTAGAGACAAAAAATGTGTAACTGTTATTGTTACTGATAATTGATCATTTCTGCATGAGATAGATAAAAAATTCTGTTTTAATGTAAAACAAAAGAATAAATATCAAGAAATCTTGATAATCAAGGATTGGTATAAAAAGAAAGTGCAATATAATGAATGCTTTCGACAAGAAAACGTCCCGAAATTTAATTCATGACCTTCTATCAGCAAGTCTCGATCAAGACTAACCAAAGTCGGCCCCTCGGGCTTGTCTTCACTCACTCTCGGGTCATTCTTCGCTACATATACACACATTCACATTAAGAATACACATAACTTTCGAGGTACTGTATTGGCTGGACAACACTGGGTCGTGATCACCGAGGGGGATCACGAGGGAATTTCGTGAATGGAAAAGAGTTTGTTGCGCAACAAGTTTTTTTTACTTCTTTATTATCATAATTCCAACCGTCGTCATCAAAGCCTGGTATGGCAACTCGGAATTTTTCATTCAAAGTGTCGTTTTAAATAGCGATTATTGTGCTTCACTATGGTCAATTAATATCACCCCGCATAACCATAAAGATATAAGAAATAATTAGGTTCGTGGGATGTGGGGAAAAGATACAGATTCATTGGTAAAGAAAATGACTGTTGTGAAATTTTTCGTCTCTTATAAATGCGATTTGTGCGTATATATATTAACAGTTATGAAATCTGTACAGATTACAATTGTCAAGCGGTGATACCACAAGAGTTTATATAGCATTTATAACTTATGATGTCGTCTTATTTCGCTTGTATTTACTTCCTCATTCTCGAGTAGCAATTTTCGACATTTCAACGTTTAGAAAAACAAATAATACATTGGGCCAGATATAATATTTGTCATTGCGTTTCATGTGCCAACACGTTAAACACGACAATCATTTATATCACTGTTCCATTATAATTCGTTTTACTGTTGCGGTATTTTCCTTTTTCCACAATTTTTTTCAAACTATTATTCATTCTGGCATTACTACATTTCATGAATTGTTCTGCTGTATTTTTCTCTTCGCTTCAACTTTCGAGTGTTACTCTCACCATGCAACATAACATCGCTTTTGCGTATTTTAATCACACTGAATAGTGTAGCTGTGATATATATATATGTATATATATATCGTTACATAAGTTGTCATATATACATTATGAGTTAAGATATAGGTTTTACAGCGTATCGCAATCTAGTTTTCTTCACATAAATTGAATCGTACAGTAGAATCTTGTTATAGTACAAAGCATCCACTCTTCAACAACTGAATATTTCAGTATCGAGAAAAACACATTTATATTACTATGGATTGGTATATTACCAGTTCTTATGTTACGAAAATTCGTGAACAAATTATGTTCGTCAGAAATAATTGATTGGGAAGGAAAATAGAGCCTGAAGGCTCTTTTGGCTGAGAAGAGAGTGTAAACCATCTCGGCCTTTTGGCTGAGAAGAGAGTGTGAACCATCTCGGCCTTTTGGCTGAGAAGAGAGTGTATGCCATCTCGGCCTTTTGGCTGAGAAGAG